>PVJC01021906.1:0-27813 GCA_004026665.1 Murina feae | reverse complement strand
GGGGGGGGGGGGGGGGGGGGGGGGGGGGGGGGGGGGGGGGGGGGGGGGGTGAGAGCGAGCGAGAGCGGCTGTGACCCCCGTCTGTGCCCACAGAGCAGCTGCCCTACCTCAAGTGCCCGCTGCACACGGTGCTGAAGCTCACGCCTGTGGCCTACGGTAAGGCCGCCCCCTGTGCCCTGGCCTGGCTGCGCCTGGCTGTCTGCAGGGCCCGGGACTGTGCGCAGAGCCACGAGAACCCCTCTGCCCCCCCTTCCCAAGTGGCTTTCAAGTGTTTTTGTCCCGTTTCTGTGGCCGCAGGAAGCCTCCTGGGCCACCTTCCCCGTCACCACCCACACGAAGGGCTACAAAGCCCGCAGCCCAGGAGCAGGATCTTACATGTTCTGGGCGCGGGTTCGAGCTCACCTCTCCCCGGGGCTGAGACCTGGCAGCTTCCTAGGAGCCCTGGGTGTGGGCCCCGCCTCTCCGTGGCGCCCGAGGGTGAGGACGGTACGGGCAGCTGGTGGCACCAAGGAGGGTGCTGGTCCCACTGCCTGGGCAACGCTCCACGTGGGAGATGGGGGCGGTTCAGGCCTGAGGGCTGAGCCCGTGACTCCCTGTGGGGCTAGGCCTGTGCTCTTCCCACCCCCTCGGCCCCGAGGCAGCAGCCGGGCCTCAGTGCCGCCCTGCCCAGCCCCTGGCTCCACCCGAGGCTGCGCTGGGCATGTGCTCGATAGGGGCCTGGCAGGTGCCCAGGGCGGGAGGCCCGGGAGGAGGCCTGGACGAGGCTGTCCCTCAGGAGGGACGGACATGCTCTCCCTTGGCAGGTTGTAAAGTGGAGTCCATCTTCCTGAACGTGGGGGCTGTGAACACACACCGGGAGAGGCCGCAGGTACACAGGCCGCTGAGCGGGTGGGGGGAGGTCGGGCGGTCCCGGGGCCAGGCCAGGCCCAGGGGGCTCCCACCGTAGGGGCGGCCATGGTCTGCATGTGGCGCTGCCTGGGGGGGAGATCCTGGAGCCCACAGTAGCCGCTGAGCCAGGGAGGGGTCCCCGCGGGGAAGGGCGGCCTCAGACATTAGCTGGGTCTGTGGGGGGGCCATGCGGCCAGGGGCCTGGGCGGGTTCCTGCCGAGAGCAGTCGCCAGCTGTGCTCCCCGAGTCTAAGGCAGGAGCTCCATCAAGTGTCCCCAGAACCGCTTTCTGTCACAGGGGTGCCTCTCCCACCGCGCCTGGGCACCCACCCTCCACACCCTGTTCCCCGTCCCTGCAGCCAGGCAGCTCGGGCTGCACAGCAAGGGGGCCCGGCCTGGGCAGCCCCTTGGCCCCGAACCCCTCAGGCAGAGACGTGCCCAGGGCCTGCCCGGCCTCTGCCCCATCTGCCCGAGGGTCCGGCCCAGCCCAGCCCGTGGGCCCCACAGGCCACAGGGGTCTAACAGGCGCCTTTGTGCGGAGGCCTGACCGCACCCCAAGGAGCAGGAGCACAGCCCGGGGCGCCTTCCTGAGTGTCCAGCAGCCCTGCACCCGGGGGCGCGGAGCCCTGGCTCGGGGGTGGGGGGTGGGGGCTGCGTCAGGCAGCCGGGCTCCGGGGGGAGGGAGCCCAGCGCCCACGTAGCCGGACGCAGAGTGAAGGTCTGCTCTTGTCGTGCAGAATGTGGACATTGCGAGGCCTCCAGAGGAGGCCCTGGTCACGGTCCCTGCTCACCAGTGACCCTGCCTCCTCCACGGCGACCCAGCGGCGGCCATCTCTGCAGACAAGGTCATTCCAGGCCCTGGGGCTGTCGCACCTGCTGCCTGACCTGCAGCTGGGGACCCTCCAGCCACACGGCCTGCTCCGCGGGGCCTCCTGAGGCGTCGGCCTCGCGAACGTGAAACCCTGAAAGTGAAGCGGGAAGCCCCGCGTGGCCGAGCTGCTGGCCTGGGCCCCGCTGGCCCGGGTGCGAGGAGAGCCCTGCCTTCCGCCCTGCCAGGGACTGAGGGCTCCCACCGTGGACACCTGAGCCGCTGGGGAAGGCGCGGCCATGTCAGCCCGGCATGTGCAGGGAGGCGGCATCGCGGCCCCTCCCGGACGTACACACAGAGCCCCGAGGAGGGGCCCTGAGGAGCTGCTGGCCAGGCCACCCCTACGACAGCTTCTCGTGAACCCGGGAGTGTGCGTCACCCGCCCAGCGCGCCTGCCCCGGACGCAGAGGCTGCCAGCACCGGGGGGATGGTCATGAGGGTCTGGACCTGTGGCTGCGCGCCTGCTGCCCACGGTGCACCTCGCCGATGCCAGGCCAGGGCCCCAAGCCCGCTTTGCTGACTGCAGCCTTTCCTGGGGTGTCCCTGCAGGACACCCCGCCTTTCCCAGCCCCCAGGGCTCTGCAGCCGCAGGGGCCCCCTGTCCGAGGGAAGTCTGGTGCTGCCCGGCTGGTGGTGGCAGTGGCTGTGGACACACGGGTGAAGAGGTGTCCCACGAGGCCTTGCCTCCCGTCAGCCCAGGCCAGGACACCCCTGCAGTCTCCACCTTTGCTCCTGTGTCCACTGGAGTTTTGGTGACTTTTGGTGACATGGACACACTCCCTTGTCAGCCATAAGGGGTCCCTTCGGTGAGTGGCATGTACATCTGACGTCCCGCCTCTCCGGGACCTCTGGCTGCCCGAGGTGAGACCGTGAGGCCATCGGCTCTGTGCCTGGCCTGGCTGTGGCCCCAGGACTGGGCTAGGGCCGGGGGAGTCTGGGGCCATCGCAGGGGCATGGGCAGCCCCTCCTGCCTCTGCCTGGGCCTGGTCTCCACTCGGGCCACTGGGCCACCGCCTGGCTGCCCGGGTGTGGCCAGCAGTCATGTGTAGGTTGCAGGCGTTTTCCTCTCGCCCTGGAACGCGGTGGGGGGGGGGGGTGTTGTCTCAGCCACATAGCACACTGTGTCCAGGGCTCTTTGCAATAAATAGTTTTTTTTTAATCAAAAGGATCCAAAGAAAAGGCTGCAGTTTGCGGCAGCTCTGCAGACCCCATGCCTCTGTCTCCCTGTCAGACCTGTAGTGAGGTCCCAGGTCCTGCCCCTGCCCCAGGCCTGCCCTCCCCCTGAGCCAGAGGCAGATGTGGGGGGAGGGACGGGTCTGGGATGGGACACCATTAAGCTAGGTTCTAGGGTCCCTGGAAAGTGGGTCCCAAATGCTGGCCTCCTTGGGGCGGGGAACCAGGCTTTGTGGAAAGGATGCCCCCCTCACCCCCCACCTCACCCCTGGCTCAGTGGTTGAGTGTTGACCTATGAACCAGGAGGTCAGGGCTCGATTCCCGGACAGGGCACAGGCCCGGATTGTGGGCTTGAATCCCAGTGGGGGGCGTGCAGGAGGCAGCTGACCCATGATTCTCTCATCGTGGGTGTCTCTCCCTTTCCCTTCCTCTGTGAAATCAATAAAAATAAATGTTTTTTTAAAAAGAAAGAAAAAGAGCAGTTAGCCCCGCTGGGCGGGGCATCGTCCGCTGCAGGGAAGGTGGGGGGTTCAGTTCCAGGTCAGGGCGCGGTTAAGCGGCAAACGGTCCTGTTTCTCTCTCTCCCCCTCGCACTTCCTAAAACCATGGTAATTTTAAAGAGCGGTGCGCGTTGTCCGGTGAAGGGCTGCAGGAGGTAACGGCCCATCGGCGGACTCGGAGCACGTCAGGGCGTGGAGTGCACAGAGCGAGTTTCGGCAACGTGTGTTGTGTGGCAATAACCACGTGGCATGTTGCTGAGTGAACTGACTGTCCCGTGCGGGGACTCGCTGCCGCCAGTGCCCAGGCCGCACCCAGGCATGTGGGCCCCGTGTCTTCCCGTGGGGCAGGCTCAGGCCTTCGCCTGCCACACCTGTGAGTGGCCGCAGGCCTGGGGTGGGGGGCAGCGTGAACCTGTGCTGTTTCCATGGGGCCCCCCTGAGGATACCCACCCCACTCCGGGCAGGGCCCTGGGCCGGTGACCTGATGTCTGGGGGATGGGGGTGGGCATCCTCTCCTGCAGCCAGGTCTCCGTGAGTGCCCCCCGGGTACCTTGTTCTACGCCTTGGGGGGTCCCGCTGCGTCTCTCCACGCCTCTCCCCGGGCGGCTGGGCTCTGCTCCTGGCCCTGCCATCCAGGTCCTGGTCTCTGCATTGAAATCGGGAACCATTTCTGCCCTGGCCGGTTTGGCTCAGTGGATAGAGCATCCACCTGTGGACTTAAAGGCCCCAGGTTCCATTCCGGTCAAGGGCTCAGGCCCAGGTTGTGGGCTGGATCCCCAGTGTGGGGCGTGCAGGAGGCAGCCAATCAATGATTCTCATCATTGATGTTTCTTATCTCCCTCCCTCTTTCTCTCTGAAATCAATAAAAACATATTTAAAAGAAGAAGAAATCAGAAGCCATTTCAACTGGAACATCTCCAGTCAGAAGCCCTGACCCACGGGAATCAGAGACGGTGGCGTTTGCTGTGGGTGGGACCGTGTCCCCCAACCACAGAGTCACCCACTGAAGACTGCACCCCGTACCTCATATGACCTCACACGGAACTCGGGTCCTTGCAGGGGCAGTAGGTTGAGAGGACATCCTACTAGGGGCAGGTGGGCCCTCAATCCAAGCCCCCGGCACCTCCAGAGGGCGAGAACACGGCCCCAGACACACGGGTTTCCAGCGTCCAGCCTGACGCCAGCCAAGCCGGCAGCTGGAGCCGCTCCGCGCGGGGACTTGCTGCCCCAGGCCTTGTTCGAGGCGCCTCTGGTCCTCCCGGCCTCGGGGAGCCAACTCACCCATTTGTTCTATTTATTTCCTTGTTTTTGTTAATCTTCACCTGAGGACACTTTCCCTTGATTTTAGAGAGAGTGGGGGAGAGGGAAAGACAGAACATCCATGTGAGAGGCACATCGATGGGCTGCCTCCTGCACGAGCCCTGGCCAGGGCCAGGGAGGAGCCTGCAACCGAGGTCCCTGCCCTTGGCCGGAGTCAAACCCCGGACCCTTTGGTCCGCAGGCCGACGCTCTACCTGCTGAGCCACACCGGCTGGGTCCTCCCACATTTATTTTGGACGTACCAGTGGGTAAAGCACCGGCCTGTGGACTGTAGGGTCCCGGGTTTGATTCCACTCAGGGCACATGGCCGGGTTGTGGGCTCATCCCCCGGGAGGGCATGTAGGAGGCAGCAGATCAATGATTCTCTCTCCCTCTCCCTTCCCTTCTCTTAAATCAATAAAAATATAAAAAAGAAAAAGTTTATTAAAAAATTAACATTACAAAAAACAAAACCAAGAACACCCCATGACGCTCAGTGCCCAGGACGATGCTCCCGCAGCTGAGCTCACTGGCCAGGGCTCTGCCCGTGTGAATGGCTGGGCTCTGGCCTGGGAGTGAGCCTGTGGCCACTGAGCTTCCTGAGCCGAGGAGAGGGGCTAGGAGAGGGGCTGGGTGCGGGCCGGTGCGGGGGGGGGGGGGGGGGGGGGGGGGGGGCCCGACAGGCTCCATGTCCCGCTGGCCACACCTGGCCCTGCGGTCAGCCCGGGGTGGGGGCTGCATCCACGGTCTGCTGCCCACTCCCTTCCCGGCTTCACTGGGTATCGCTCCCCTTGGCAGCCCCATGCGAGGCGCGGCTCCAGGCTATACCTAAAGGTCCCAGCCCTGCTGGCCGGTGTGGTTCAGGGGTGAGGGTCGGCCTATGAACCAGGAGGTCAGGGCACATACTGGAGAAAAAGGTTCCAGCCCCAAACTGATTCTCCTCAGCTGGGAGTTGGGCTCAGATGCTGGCATCGGAGGCGGGGCCTGTGGGAGGGATGAGGGGAGGGTGCAGCCTGGTGAATGGGAAGCCACCAGGTCTCCTCTCCCCCCTTGTCCCCCTGCCAGGTGGGGGCACAGGGCAGAGGCCCTCAGTGAGCCAGAAAGCTCACTCTCATCAGAGAATCTGCTGGCGCCTTTTTAAAAAATATATTTTATTGATTTCAGAGAGGAAGGGGGAGAGAAACATCACTGATGAGAGAGAACCATGAATGGCCTGCCTCCTGCACGCCCAGGTGGGGGTGAAGCCCGCACCCGGGCTTGTGCCCTGACGACCGGGAACCCAACTGTGACCTCCTGGCTCCTAGGTCGCCTGGTGGGGCTGGCACCTCTTTTATTTTTTTAGTTAAATATTGTCTTTAAATCCTTTAATGTTTGTATTGATTTTAGAGAGAGGAAGGTAGAGAGGGCAGCGGCAATTGATAGGCGCCCAGGCTGATGGAACCCGCTCCTGTGGTGCCGGCCAGCACCCAGCTGACAGCCGCGGGCCAGGCCTCCCGGGCTGCGGGCTGCCGGTGTCCATGAGCCCAGGGCGGGCGAGGGCTGCTGGTTCGGTTCCGTCCTCCAGGCCTGGGCGGGCCAGGCGAGCCCTGAGCCAGGGCTGAGCCCCTGAGACCAGCCTGGAAGCCCTGGAATTAGGGGCGCCCCCCAGGGGCTGAGCCAGCATCCCCGTCAGGCTCCTGACTAGACCCCAAGGGGGCCTGGCCTTGGTTGTGCGCCTGCTGTTTGCACCTACTGTGTGCCGCCTACTGTGTGCACTACCTACTGTGCACCGCCTGCTGGGCGCCGAGGTCCACCTGGGCCACAGCACCTGCCAGGCAGCTCAGGGCGGAGGATCCCCCGGGCACATGGGCAGCGGGCGGGCGCTGGGCTGTTGGTGCCCATAGGGCGGGCGGGGCCGGGACGCCTCCCCCCTCCCTCTTCCTCCTCCCCCTCCCCCTCCCTCTGGGGCGGGGCTCCCGGGACCGCGGGGCGGGGTGTCCGCGCGGGTCGCCCAGACGGGCTGCACCCGAGCCTGGCGCTTCCGGCGGGCGGTCCAGCAGCGCGTCCGTCCGTCCAGCGCTCGCCATGGCCGCGCCGGCGCCGCGGGTCCTGCTGCTGCTGCTGCTGCTGCCGCCGCCTCCGGGGGGTGAGCCTGGGGGTCCCGGGCGGGCGGGAGGGAGGGCGGCCACGTCCTCGGCGACCTGCCCGAGCCCAGCAGAGCCCAGAGCGCCCGGACCCGACCCGAGCGGTTAGCCACCCTCGGCCCGACCTCCCCGCGCCCCGCGCCCCGCACCGCACCCTCCCCCGGGGCTGGGGCGCGGCGCCCTGCGCTCCCTTGCCCTGTGTTTGGGGCCCCGCCCGCCCCCAAGGCCCTGTGATCCGGAGACTAACCTCCCCGGTGTGCTGGCTGGTTGACTGTAAACTCTTTTAAAATTATTGATCTGGGGGGGGGTGCGGGACGGACGGACATGGATTTGGGGACCTGCATTGTGCCCTCCCGGCTGCGCCTCCTGAGGGTCCCAGCTGTACCCCCAGCCCTGGGGGTGGGCGGACCCTGTGACAGGGCGACTGTGGATTGAAGACCCACAGGTGGGGGCCCCCCCGGGCTGGGCGCTAAGGTGAGGAATCGGCACCCCCAGCTCCAGCCCAGGAAGCCAGAGCCAGCCGAGGGGGGCACTTCCTGGGAAAGGGCCTTGTTTCCTGGGGAAACGGAGCAGGCAGAGCCCTGGCCGGGGTCCAGGGAGGCCTGGAGAGCTCGTCCCGAGTGCGAGGGTCGGAGGACACTGTCGCGGGCTCTGGGCCCGGAGGGCACAGGTGTTGTGCTTGGCCCAGCGTTGAGGCCGAGCGCCTGCTGGCCTGTCCCACCCTCTGCCCCCAGCAGGGCTCTGCCTGGAGCTGCCAGGGACGGAGGAGCTAGCTCTTCCCCTGGTCACTCCGTGGGCGGCCACTTGCTCTCCGATGGCCCCAGGGTACCAGATGCCCTGACCAGGCTGGGTCTCTGGAGTCTCCAGGTGGCATCGCCATCGCCGCACCTCGGGGTTTATCCTCAGGCCTCCTCCCCACCTGCCTCAGTCGTGTGCATCTTGGGGGACCCATCCAGGCAGAACCCTGAACTGTCCCATCCTGCAGGCACTGGGCCTCAGGACCCATCTGGCTGGAAGGTTGCTGACCTGGAGTCACCCAGAGTCCTGGGCATTGTCCACACTTGTGTCCTGAGGCTCTGTCCTCACCCGGATCGATTGGTCCCACATCTGTGGCCAAGAGCCTGGGGATGGTTCTGGGGCTCAGAGCCCTGGCCCCTGGCCCCCGAGGGCACACGCATTGCCCAGGCCCCCTGCAGGCCCCCCACCTCTCCCGTGCAGGGCTGTGCTGCGGGGACACTTAGGGGCGTGAAGGTAGCTGATGGTGAGTCCCCAGGAGACAGCCGCTGAGCCTGCCATCAGGCTGGGGCCCCTGAAACTGTGGAGCCCAGCAGGGGCTGAGCTGCTGTGGCCGAGGGCTGGGGAGAGGGGATGAGGGTCAAGAATTGGCTGGGCCCTGGCCAGTGGCTCAGCTGGCTGGATTAGCCTCAGGGACACCACCAGGTTGCGGGTTCGATTCCCGTCAGGGCGCACACCTCGGCTGCAGGTTTGATCCCCAGTTGGGCTGTGAATGGGAGTCAACTGATCGATGTTTCTCTCTCTATTTCTCTTGCTCTAAAAATCAATGAAAACATACTTGAGTGAGGATTTAAAAATCTATATATATTAACCAGCCCAGTGCCTGGTCCCCAGCAGCTGGCCAGGGTGCTACCGTTCAGCCGGTGACCGGGGCCTGGGCAGCCTGGAGGAGGTCTTGGAGGACGAGGGGATTTGGAGGCGAGATGGGGACGCAGGAATGCGGGCGGAGTGTGGGTGGGCTGGGAAGAGGGTTGTCCTTCCAGACCCCCTGCCTCTGGGCCCTACGCTGTGGGCTGTGGACTTGGTCCTGGGCTGTGTGAACCGGGCAGGGCTGAGGGCCCCCTCAGACTGACCTAGAAAGCTCCCTCCCCACCAGAAGGCAAGCAGGCGGGGGGTCGGGGAGGGAGCCCAGGTCGGGGAGGGGGAGCCCAGGTGGGCACATCTGTGTGCCTCGGGAGCAGGCCGGGCTGGGGCCGGGGGCCGGGCGGGCTGGGCAGCGGGGGGAGCAGGGGTGGGGGGTGGGGGGATGCTGTGCTGGCGGGACGTGGCCGGGCCTGGCCACCGGTGAGCAGGTGTCTCCGCCCCAGCCCACAGCGAGGTGTGTACGGTGGCCGGTGGAGACAGCTTCTCCCCCAAGACCTGCCCCGTGTTCTGCTGCGGCACCTGCTACAGCCAGTACTGCTGCTCCGACATCCTCAAGTCCGCCTGGAGCAAGGAGGGCTGTGGCAACGTTCAGGACAGGTGGGTGCGCCAGGGGTCACGGTGGGGACACCAGGGGTCACGGTGGGGGCACCAGGGGTCACGGTGGGGGCACCAGCAGGGCTGAGCAGGGAAGGGAATGCCTTGTCCTTCTGGCTTCTCAGGCCTTTCAAGATGGTGGGGGCACCCGGCCCACGGGGCTCAGGGGAACGTGAGTGTCCACCTGGGAACCAGGAGGTCACAGCTCAATCCCCGGTCAGGGCACAGGCCCGGGTTGCAGGCTCGATCCTCTATAGGGGGTGAGCAGGGGGCAGCCGATCTGCAATTCTCTCTCATCCTTGGTGTTTCTCTCTCTCTCTCCCTCTCTTTTCTTCTCTGAAATCAATAAGAAATTAAAATTAAAAAAATAAATGATGGTGGGGGCATTGGGCCAGGAGTCTCTGCTCTGGGCTGGACTCCCACATCCTGTTCCGTTAGCCCCTCGCCCCGCTCTCCCCTCCCCTGGAGGGTGTATTTACACCAACGTGCCCTCCCCCCGGCGGGCACCCGGGCATGTGTGCCCGCAGTATGCGCAGGCACCTGGGAGGTTGTATGTGGTTTGTGCAGGTACCATCTTGTGGGCCCTGGAGGGCACGGGAAAGGTCAGAGCGGGGACTGGCCCAGGCAGTGTACCGTGCTGTGCCCTCCTGCTCAGGCCCATGGGTTGACCCTGCACTTTTTTTTCTTCTTTAGAAAAGTAAAAGTTATTCATTCATGGGAGTCAGCTATCCTCACGTGCGTTTGGCAGAGACTCTCGGGAGTTTCTGCTGTTCTGAGCGACATTAGGAACTTTCTCCCTCTCGCTCTCTCTGTTAACAGACCTTTGGAGCCTTTTAAAAGGAACACATTTCTGCCCTGGCCGGTGTGGCTCAGTGGATAGAGCGTCGACCTGCGGACTGAAGGGTCCCAGGTTCGATTCCGGTCAAGGGCATGTACCTTGGTTGCGGCACATCCCCAGTGGGAGGTGTGCAGGAGGCAGTGGATCGATGCTTCTCTCTCATCGATGTTTCTGATTCTCTATCCCTCTCTCTTCCTCTCTGTAAGAATCAATAAAATAGCTGGTTTGGCTCGGTGGATAGAGTGTTGGCCTGTGGGCTGAAGGGTCCCGGGTTCGATTCTGGTCAAGGGCACATGCCCAGGTTGTGGGCTCAGTCCCTAGTGGGGGACATGCAGGAGGCAGCCAATCAATGATTCTCTCATCATTGATGTTTCTAACTCTCCCTTCCTCTCTGAAATCAATAAAACGACATTAAAAAGAAAAACAATTTTAACATTTCTTCTGGATAAACATCTAGGAGTGGAATTGCTGAGTCATTGAGTGAAGGTGTCCAGTTTTGGCAGATACTTCCAGTTTTGTTTTTTTAAATACATACACACACACACACACACACACACACATATGTATAATTGATTTCAGAGATGGGGAGAGACAGAGAAACATCAGTGATGAGAGAGAATCATGGATCGGCTGCCTCCTGCCCACCCCCCTACTGGGGATCGAGCCCACAACCTAGGCATGTGCCCTTGGCTGGAATCGA
Organism: Murina feae; assembly: GCA_004026665.1. NCBI lineage: Eukaryota > Metazoa > Chordata > Mammalia > Chiroptera > Vespertilionidae > Murina > Murina feae. The sequence continues at coordinate 17,172 of PVJC01021906.1, read as the reverse complement.
ACCCGAGACCCTTTGGTACGCAGACTGACGCTCTACCCACTGAGCCACAGGGCGAGAGAGGACGTTTATTAAGCTGGGACAGTGAAACGAGGAAGGGCCGAGGACAGAGAAGCAACAGGGAGGGGCCCAGGTGGGGCTGCCGTTGGCTCTCTGGAAGTCAGAGAAAAGGTTCGGGTCAGCCCTGGATGAGCTGCTGCTGCCCGTTGCTCCCCTGGTTGCAACCTCGTGGGGACCCTTAGAACTTGGGGAGGAAAGAAACACACCTGAGAAAGCGGGGGGAGGCCCTCGGCTGCCTCTCCCTGCTTCCCACACCGCAGGCTTCCCCCGAGAGCATGTTTTTCTACCTTTAGTGGCAGGTCTGCTGGTGTTAGGTTTTCCTGGTGTTTTGTTTGTCTGAAATGCCATCATTTCCCCTCCCACCTGAACAGGTATTTTCCTACGGTTCTCGATGGCTGGGTGGGCAGGGACCAAGGGCTCTCCATGCGTTAAAGCTTCGATTCCATTGTCCCCTGGTGTCTGCTCTTTCTGTGGAGAAATCAGCCAACGGTTGTGTCACTGCTCCTTTGCGAGTCAACGAGTCAACGTGCCTCTTCTCCGGCTGCTTTTAGGACGGCCTCTCTGTCCTCGGGTTTCACCGTGATGTGCTCAGGGGTGCTTTTCTCAGAATTCATGCCGCGTGCAGATGACAGTGCGTCAGGGGTCGCTGGCTTACTTTCCCCGACAGAATTCTGCATTTGCATCCACCGTCTTTTTGTGCCCTTCGGCTTCGGTTCACTTATGTCTGTCCTGACCTGCCCTCCAGTTCGCACATTACATCCTCCGCCGGGTCTGGTTCTCTTTCCTTTTACATTTTTTTGGTACATCCTCACTTGAGGATGTTTTCCCGTGGATTTTTAGAGGGAGCGGGGAAGAGCCAGGGAAAGACAGAGAGAAACATGCATGCAAGGAACACACATCGATGGGTTGCCTCTTGCACACGCCCCGGCCAGGGCCCAGGTCCGTGCCCTTGACCAGAATGGAACCTGGAACCCTCTGGTCCACAGGCTGACGCTCTATCCACTGAGCCACCCCGGGTAGGGCTCTCGTTATTAATCTGCTGCATTATATTTTAGTCTGAGGATCTTATTAATGTTTTTTTAGTATTTCAGGTTCTCTTGACTCGTCCCACCTTTCCTCTAACCCCCTGAACCGTGTGTAAGTGTTGTGATTCCGCGTCTGATGACCCGTGTGGGAAGCCCCGCCTTCCTGTTGTCTGTAGTGTCTGTTGTCTTCCGTTCCGAACATTTTGATTGTGTGTCTGACATGGCGTTTGCCAAGTTGATGGTAGAAATGTGAGCTCGGGGTGTCCTCCGGGGAGGACTGCAGGGGCCTCTGCCAGGGCCCTGGGCACTCAGATCTCGCCTCCTGATGGCGGAGACCGAGAGGGAGGAGGAGAAGCCGCTGTCGCCTCAGCATCTCCCTCCCTCTCGGCGGCAGCTTTTCAGGCTGAAGTCCCAGTGGTCGGATTCATCCAGGCCTCCCACTCGTGGGCTCTGGGTTTCATCCTCCCGCCTGAGGCTGCCAGAGGCTCTGCCCAGCCTCGCGGCTGCCGCCTGACATTGGCGAATGCCCCTGGGGAGAGAGGCCCAGGCACCAGGCTCACCCCACGGGTTTGCCCTCCCAGCCTTCCCGCCACTGGGTCCCAGCTGGGTACTCCCCACTATGCCACTATTTGCCAAAGCTTGCACACGGGTTTTTAAAAAAATACTTTTTATTGATTTTTTTTACAGAGAGGAAGGGAGAGGGATAGAGAGTTAGAAACATCGATGAGAGAGAAACATCGATCAGCTGCCTCAGGAGGATGTGCCCACAGCCAAGGTACATGCCCTTGACCGGAATCGAACCTGGGATCCTTCAGTCCGCAGGCCGACGCTCTACCTACTGAGCCAAACCGGTGAGGGCCACGCTGAATTTTTAGAAAATATATATTTTTATTGATTTTAAATATATTTTAGAGAGAGAGAGGAAGGGAGAGAAACATCGATGTGAGAGAAACATGGGTCAGCTGCCTCCCCTACACACTCTGACCCAGGATTGAACCCTAAACCTGAGTATATGTCCTTGGCCGGAATGGAACCCGGGACCCTTCAGTCCGAGGGCTGACACTCAACCCACTGAGCCACCCTGCCAGGGTGAGGTTATTTTTAAAACCTCTGTTGTGCCTACAGTCACTTCCCCTTCTTCCATTCTGCACTTTCTTCCTTGTGTATCATTTCCCTTTTCATGGTTGTTAGTCCTGCCAGCTGTGGCTCTGTTCCTCTCCTCTGACTTTTTGTGGCTGTTCTCTCTTATCTTTGCACCTTTCTCAAGTCCTTCCTTCTCTGGGAGTTTGCACTATTTCCCCCACCTTTTTGAGTTGAACATCTCAGTATTCAAGTTCTGTGATTCTTCATGATTTATTTAACCCACTGGCTGTTCTTTTAAATTTAAATATTTTTGTACGAGATTAATTCGTTTCCAAGGTCTGAGTTATTTTTGGCATTTTTTTTTTTAACACTGTGGCATTGTAATCTTCTGTCACTGAATTTTTAAAAATATATTTTACTGATTTTTTTACAGAGAGGAAGGGAGAGGGATAGAGAGTTAGAAACATCGATGAGAGAGAAACATCGATCAGCTGCCTCCTGCACACCTGCTACTGGGGATGTGCCTGCAACCAAGGTACATGCCTTTGACTGGAATCGAACCCAGGACCCTTCAGTCCGCAGGCCGCTCTATCCACTGAGCCACACCAGTCGGCCTGTTACTGATTTTTAACTCCCATCCCGTTGTGGTCAGAGAAGCTGTCTTTCCAAATCTGTTGAGACGTGTGTTGTGGTCTCTCGTGTGGCCTGTCCTGGGGAAGGTGCTGTGTGCACTTGAGAAGAATGCGTGGCCTGAGACCCCGCCCCAGTGGGCTCCTGTGCGTGCTCCGGGTGTGCTGATGTGTGTGTGCATGTTCCTGGCGGGCTGGCGTGTTAATCATGGGCTTTCCTCTTTGCAGCTTGGCCAGTGTCAGGAATGACCTGGAGAAGATGGCCTCCTCGCTGAAGTACACCTCCGACATAGACACCGACCCCCTGCCAGGGTAAGGACAGCGGGTGGGGTGGGGCGTCTTCCTGGCAGAGGTGTCAAGGGGGCTCAGGTGGGCTGGGGGGAGGGGGGCTGTGAGGACTGGGGAGAGACCGAGTCATGGGGTGGAGACCCTGAAAGCGTCCCCTGGAAGCCTCACCATGTCTTGATGCTCACGCTGGCAAGTTGTACCCTTACTGTGCTGGGGATGGGAGTGACCATGGTTGGGGGTTGGCATTTGCAAGGCCACGGGGGGGGGGGGGGTTCCTGTTGACTCAGTGACGGGTGGGTGCACTGAGCAGAAGGAGACACAGTGAGGGTGATGGTGGTGAGGGTACGGGGAGGGGCGATCGGGCCTGGCCCCCTTTAGTCCTGGCATTCCATGAAGCCCAGGAGAACCAGAAGTCCGCGGCCCCCCACAGATGTATAGCTATCCACCTGTCTATATTTTTACATGTTTTTAGTGATTCTATTGAAGGGAGAGGGACAGAGAGATTGAAACAATGATGAGAGAGAAACATCGATCGGCTGCCTCCTGCACAGCCCCCACTGGGGCCGAGCGTGCAACCTGGGCCTGTGCCCCGACGCCCGCCTTTGAGCCGGAAGTCTCTCTGGTATAAGATACACTGGCCCTGGCTGGTTCGGTTCAGTGGGCAGAGCGTCGGCCTGCAGACCCAAGGGTCCCAGGTTCGACTCCCGTCAAGGGCGCGCATCCCAGCCCTGGTTAGGATGCGGCTCTCACATCCCTGTTTCCGTCTCCCTCCCTCCCTTCCTCTTTCTCAAAAAAAAAAAAAAAAAAATCAATGGAAACAGGGTCGTGAGGTTTAACAGAACAAAGCAAACAAAAAGACAAAAAAGACGGCGGTTAGGCCGGAATCTGGCTGGAGGAAAGGGTGGGTCTGTGAAAAGTGAGCCGCAGCCCCCCATCTCCTCCGTCCCCCCCAGTCGCACCGGCTGTGGCTTTAAGAGGCCCCAGGCTTCCTGCCTCTGACGTCAGGGGAGGCAGGCCCAGGGGTTCGCTTTCTTTTTCCCCGAAAGGGGAGGAGAGGAAAGGGGGGGCGATGACACGGAGTGACCGGGGATGGGGAGCGGCAAGTCGGGCGGAGGACCCTGAGTGCGGGAGGCTGACATGGGGTGAGCGTGGGCGTGGCACGGACGGACGGACGGACAGACGGACGGGGCGGGTGGGGGTGGGAACGGACGGGGGAGCTGAGAGCGCGGCCCGTCCTCCGGGCACTGAGCCTGGGGAGTGTGTCCACTCCTGGCCCGGCCCAGCCTGGGAGCGGCGTGCGGGGCCTCTGCTGCGGGAGGCACCTGCTGGCCGGCCGCGCGTCCTGCGGGTGCAGGCACTTGGGGTGCAGCGTCAGGGTCTGTCCATCTGTCCCCCCCCCCCCCGGGGCAGGGGCCCTGTCGGCCCTGAAAGCCCCAGTGGTCACCCTCCGGCCCAGCCTGCTTCCCGGGAGAGCCAGGCTCTCAGCGGGGCCGGCGGGGGCCTCCGCTTCCCCCCGCCCGGGAAGCCCGGGGTGCACGTGAGCACCTGGCGCGGGCACCCGGGACGCCCTGCGGGGACTGGGAGCCAGAGGCCGGCCCTCCCGCCCCGCCCCGCCCCGTCCCGGCATGGACTACTTTGCTTCTGCCCGCCGGGCCTGCGGGCTCCCAGGGCCGGGACTCTGTCAGCGCCCGGCCGTGTTGTGCTCGGTGAACGGGCGCTGGTGCGGGCGCGGCGGGGCGGGGGGGGAGGCAGACTCAGCCCGTCCGCCCGGAGGAAACGGAGGTTGCGGGTTCCAGCCACACGCCCCGGAAGCCCGGTCCGCGCGGCCCTGCGTTTCCTCCTTCAGGAGGAGCGCCCGGGTGGCGGGGTCCTCGCTGGGCCGAGAGGCCCCGGCTCATGCCGGCTCTTTGGCAGGTTCGGGGCCACCATCGCCATCGGCCTGACCATCTTCGTGCTCTTCATCGTCACCATCATCGTGTGCTTCACCTGCTCCTGCTGCTGTTTGTACAAGATGTGCCGCCGCCCCCGCCGTAAGCAGCCCGCGGCCCGCCGCGCCCCGGCCAGGAGCGCCCAGGCCCTGATTGGGTCACGCTGGGGGGAGGGCGGGGCCAGGAGCGCCCAGGCCCTGATTGGGTCACGCTGGGGGGAGGGCGGGGCCAGGGGCGCCCAGGCCCTGATTGGGTCACGCTGGAGGTAGAGCGTGGCCAGGAGCACTCAGGCCCTGATTGGGTCACGCTGGAGGGAGGGCGTGGCCAGGAGCACTCAGGCCCTGATTGGGTCACGCTGGAGGGAGGGCGGGGCCAGGGGCGCCCAGGCCCTGATTGGGTCACGCGGGGGGCCAGGGCGGGGCCAGGGGCGCCCAGGCCCTGATTGGGTCACGCGGGGGGCCAGGGCGGGCCAAACCGAGGATCCTGACGGGGTTCTCTTCGCAGCGGTTGTGACCACCACCACGGCCACCACGGTGGTGCACGCCCCCTACCCTCAGCCGCCGGGCGTGCCACCCAGCTACCCCGGGCCGTCGTACCAGGGCTACCACCCCATCCCCCCCCAGCCAGGGATGGTGCCAGCACCCTACCCGGTGCAGTACCCACCCCCGTACCCCGCCCAGCCCGTGGGCCCGCCTGCCTACCACGAGACCTTGGCTGGTGAGTACAGTGCCACCTCTGACCCTGCTCGGCTCCCGCTCCCGCGGCACCCACAGCCCACTCTGCCCTCTCTGTTTCCAGGGGATGCAGCCATGGCCTATCCTGCCAGCCAGCCTCCCTACAACCCAGCGTACATGGACCCCCCGAAGACCACCCGCTGAGCGCGCTGCATCTCTGGCTGCCACTTGATGCGTGTGTGCGCGCGTGTGCGGCTTTGCAGGCACCGCCTTTCTCCCCGTGCATGTGTGTCCTGTTTGTACACATGATGATGACAAGGTGGGGACGGTCCTCACCAGAGTTGCTGGAACCATACTTCGTTCTCTTCCTCACTTCAAATTATGCTTTCTTGAAATCCCAAGCGAAACTCAAAGAATGGGTTGAGTTCGTCGCTAGGACAGCCCCGCGTTTTGTGGGCAGCGAGCACACGTGCTCAGGCTTTGCAGTGGCCATTCCCGCTTGGGGCCATGCCTGCCCCCAGGAGTGGCCTCCCTCACAGAACAGAGCTGTGCTGCTGGGCTGAGATGGGCTTTGATCCCATAGTTCCCGGGAGCCAGGCCCTGAGACCAGCTGGAGGCCGCATCCGCCCGGTGCCGGCTGCCCTGGCCCCCGACACAGGTGGACGGGGTGGCCTCTGTCCACCTACACACTCAGGTGCCCTCCCTGCAGTCTTTGTTGTACTTTTAGCCAAACTTTTTTTTGCTTCTTTTGTTTTAAAATGTGATAGTTGCTGAGGCTGAAACCCCTGGGTCCTAGAGGGACATTGGCTCAGAGTGGGCCCACCTGACCTGACAGTTCCTGCCTCCCTCACACCAGCTCCTGGACCCTCGTTCCATTGTCCTGGCAGCGGGGACACTGGGCCACCAGCCTCTGAACCAAGGTGGGGGCTCCTGGGTGGCTGCTGGCCCAGCTATGAATACCTCAGTGTCCCTGTCCCTCTGTGACTGTCTTGCCAGATCTGTCTCAGCTTTGTACTATCGGTGTGTTTCTGAGTCTGGGATCTGTACCTTTGTTTATAATAAATGCAGACATTTTGAGCTACTGGCCCCTCCTTTTTTTTAAATTGGTTTTTAGAGCGGATGGGAAAGGAACACCAATGCAAGAACAAATCATTTGGCTGCCCCTGAATGCTTCCTATTGGGGATCAAGCTGGCAACCTGGGCATGTGCCCTGACCAGGAATCGAACCAGCAGCCTTGGGTACCGGCCAGAGCTGCCTTGGACAATGGGCCCGGTAGCGTTTCCATCCGACACTTGGACTTCCAGGTTTTCAAGTATTGGGCTCAGACGTCTGACCATCCTGCAAGGGAGGAGAAGGGACAAAGGGACAAGGGCGTGCCACTCGGTGCCGTCCCTGGGGGCTGGGTTGGGCAGAGGGGCGGGCGCTCGGAGGCTGCCGAGGAAGTGGAGGACGCGAGCACTCAGCGCAGGGTCTTTATTGTCAGGCTTTCCTCTCAGCTACTGCTCAGCTGAGCGCAAGGACAGCCCGTACAGTGTGGCCAGCGCCACAGTCAGCAAGGCCAGCAGGCTCAGTGGGGCCAGGAGTCCCTCCCGGGGTGAGGCTGCAGAGCCCTTCCCTGGAGGAAGGACGCTGGCCCCAAGGCTGGCACGGGTAGGCCTGGCTCTCCCCAGAAGCGCAGAGGCCGTGGCAGCAGGCGACCTGGAGTTGGCTCCAGTGGTGGCTGTGGCCCCATACATGGGCTCGATGGCACTGAAGGGCCTGGCATGGGCATCCACCCACTGCAGCAGAGCCTGGGGCCTCCACTGGCAGATGCTGAGCAGGGCGAGGACGTCCCCCTCGGCCGTGTGCGAGTCTGGTGGCGCCTGCCCGTACAGGCGGGTGTAGATGCTGCCCAGGCTGTAGCTCCTCCGAGGGCCCTGCTCTGGGGGCCTGCCGGCCTGCTCCAGAGCCTTCAGGGCGGCGATGCTGTCCACACAGAAGCCATCGTCCAGTGCGCTGGCGAGGCCCAGCACCGCCAGTTCTGCCTGGAGCAGGGGGAAGTCGTAGCGGTCCCCATTGTGTGCCACAAGGCACCAGGGCTGCGGCTGGCGCTGCAGGAAGGCTCGGAGCAGGTGGACCAGGTCGGCGTCAAAGCGCCGACGGCCGTGCGCTGCCAGCGTGGCGGTGCTCAGGCCCGTAATCTCGCTGGCTGCGGGGCTGCAGGCCTTCCCCGGAGCCACACACAGGGAGAGCTTGTCCACCACGCGGGGTGGGGAGGGCGCTGTGAGAGGCCGCTGCGGGGTGGGCGGGCTCTCCAGGGCACATCTGTGGACGGCCAGCAGGCACAGCTCTGTGATCTTGGGCTGGGAGAAGGGCAAGCCGGTGGCCTCCAGGTCCAGGAAGATCAGGGTCTGCATGGGGCCGGGGGGCGGGGCCTGCGAGCGCATGCCTGAGCCTGGGAGGACAGCGGTCTGAGGCCGGGGGCGGGAGGGTGGTAGGCACCTCTCTGGCCCCCTGCACAGGTGCTGAGTTCCAGGACCCACTTTCAGGCCAGGAAACCAGGGAGTAGGTGGAGTCTGTGCGATCAGCTCTCAGCTGGGGGAGGGTTGGTTTCTCCCCTAGCACCCACTTAGCAGGGGGGAGGGGGGCGTGGAGCCCTTGGCCTTCCCTCCCTGCCCAATCCCAGGGGTCCTCACTTACCAAGCGGCAGGCAGACAGGTGGGTGGCAGTGACTCCGGCACAGGGCACACCGCACACAGGTTGTCACTGCTGGCCCCAGAGGCGGGAAGTGAAACTTAGCCGGAGCCCGCCTACAGCTGGTGTGTGACTGGGCCCGCCCTGCTGGTTCCTCTCTTGCCAACACCCATGCCGCCAGACCCTCCCTGCCCCGTGACTCCCTAAAAGCTTCAGATCTCTAGCTGTGCCTGCTGGTGGCACGGTGCACCCGGCCCTCCCACCAGTGAGAGCAAGCCAGGAGGACGGGCAGTGGAGCCAGGCCATGGGGAAGGCCCATGGGGACCTCAGCTTGCCAGCAGCCCCTGCCCTGGCACTTGACGCCCAGCCCTGAGCCCCGCTTCCCCAGGGCTGCCTCCTTCCGTGCTGTACAATGGTTTCTTCCCATGGCCTCAGCCCAAAGCCATGACTCAGGACAATTCCACAGGCAGGGCAGGGCTCCTTCCTCCAGACAGGCTGTTACCATGGGGACGGCTCCTGCAGCGGGACCGGAAGAAGGATCCAGCCTTCCCTGGTGCAGCTGCTCCATCCCTCCCCCTCGCCAACACACACCAGACTCAGGCAACACAAAAGGCGCAGTTCTCAGCGGCACTGCTTTAATCAGCCCGAGGAGGAAGCTGCGGCGAGCAGCGCGAGGCTCAGATCTCAGCCACAGTCCATGTCGGGGTCATCCGTGTCGGGCTCCGCCGCCGCGCAGAGGTCATCCAGGGCAGCCTCTGCGCCAAAACAAGAGGGTTCTGCTCTGGTGGAGGCCGGAAGTGCTGGAGCCGCCTCACCTCCCCTCCCCCTCACAGGACCTGACCCGTCCCTGCAGCCCAGGCCTCCTCCCTCAGCTACTGAAGCAAAGTGATACCATGCAATCAGAGATGTTTCTAGAAAACCCATGGCTCTGCCAGGCTGACCGACAGGAGCCACAGGCAGCCCAGTGCGCTCAGGGCAGGAAATTCCTGACCCGGTGCTGGCAAAGGCTGTGGACAAGGTTGTGGATGGAGGGCCGCAGGCCAGGACACTTGACTTGTCCCTGCACCTCAGGGGGGACCTGCTCGCCTTCGCAGTCGGTGACGTCAGGGAGGCTGCGGATGAGCGCGCTGACCCCGGGCACCGCCTGGTCGTACTGGTGCAGGACCGCCACGCAGTGCAGGGCGAAGAGCTTGTCCTTCTGGGAGAGGCTGTGCAGCAGCAGCACCATGTCCCGCAGACACCGCACTGTGCGCCTCTGCTGCGCTGTCCTCAGGGCCCTCCCGGCCCTCCGCACCGTCAGCCACTGTCTGTGCAGCATCACCGTGAGCACCCGGACCACCTGGAGTGCAGGCCCAGCTCAGCTCTTCCGGCTCCTGCACCCCAGCAGCCTGCTCAGCCCCGAGGTGAGGGTTGAGTGGTGTCACTAGGGTGAGGCAGGAAGGGGTTACATGCTGCTCACCCACCCACAGAGCTGCCTCGTGCTGCCCCTACTTGCCACCTGCCTGGGCACTCACCTCGACGTTGCAGTGGCAGCTGGAGCCAGTAACCGGGGACAAGGGGCTCCGTATGCCCAGCTTCACCAGGAGCCACACAGCCTACAGCAAGAGCAGACGTTCCAGACGAGACCTGGGCTCAGCGAGGCCTCTGTGGCTTCACAGAGCCCTGATGGCTTGTCTGCATGAATGGGGTCCAGGATGTGGGGTGTGACCTTCCCAGACCAGCTCAGGACCAGCACCTGTGTCCCACCAACACCCGCATGCCTCCAGCCCTGGCCTGAGCCAAGGCAGCTCCACCAAGTCCCACGGCCCCCGGCTCCGCCTCCTCGCCTCTGTGATCTACCTTGTCAGTGGCCACATAAACCTGCTACCAAGTTAACTAAAGCCCCCCCCCCCCCCGCAGACGGCAGGACCGTGGCATTACCTCTTGCTCCAGGTGGAGCCACTGTGTGTCCGTGGCCGCGCTGTCGGGCCTGGAGGTGATGTACATGTACAGCAGCAGCAGGAGGCACCCTTGTGGAAAGGGGTCCACCTCTCGCTCAGGGTCCCCACGAGCTGCAGGAGCCCTCGGAGCCCAGCCTGTCCCTGCGCCCTCTCTGCCCGCCTTACCCGAGCGGGAGCACAGCTGAGGTGCCAGCGCCTCGTGGTCTGACAGGAGGGCCAGGAGCTCCACCGCCAGCAGCACGCTGGGCAGGGCTATATCTGGGCGGAGGCACTGTGGCAGCAGCGGGAACACACACTGGAACCTGAAACGCAGGCCCAGAGGTTGGCACCTCACCCGACCCCACAACTCACCTCCACTTTCCATCCGAGGGAACAGGAAGCACAGGCAGCTGTGAGGACGAGGCCCAGACAGGCCTGACCCGGAGGCCAACAGACCTCCTTTACATGAACGAGGGCGGCGCGTGCACACAGGGTGCTGCCTCCGCGGGCCTGGCCCACTCTGCCGAGCTCTTTCCGGCCTCAGCTCCCGAATGTGTGGACTCAGGTGAGAGCAACGCCGTGCCCACCACCCAGGGCCTGACCAGGCTCCAGAGCGACGCCCGTGCACTTGCCTCTGGCTGGGTCTCGTGCCCCCTCCCCGAGCAAGGACCACCTTCTCCCTTGTCAGTGTGAGGTGCACCCGGGATGAGCCGGGGGAGGGGCTCTGGGCACACTCCTCCCCGGTGCCAGGCCTAAGGCACCGCTCTTACCAAGGAACCAAGTCCCAAGGCAGCCATTTGCTGTGTCCAATGCACAGCCTCTGGGTGGGGAGGCAGTGCTCACGTGCCCCCTCCACACACCCGCAGCCTCTGAGCACACAGCATCGGGCTGGCTATTCCCAGAACGCACCAGGACGCCAAACTCTTCAGAGCCAACCCTGCGTGGTGGGCAGGGAAGCGAATGTCCTGTCGCAGGGACCCTGGGCTTCAACCTCTTTGTCAGAAGTGCCCCCAGCTTGTCCGCTGAAGCCCTGAAACTAGCCGCATGGACAGCCCGTCTTTGTACACAACAGGGTGGCCCTCCGACAGCACCCAGGCCCCTGCTCTGGCTGGAGGTGGGTGAGGGCTATTTGCCCCCAAGGCCCGCTGTCCTCGTGCCTGGGAGCAGCCCTGGACCTACTGCTCCCAGTGTCTGAGGGTGACGTGCCCTTGGCCTGGTGGGCACGGTGCCCTGAAGGAGGCCGCAGCCATTGGCATCACGTACTGCGTCAGAGCCATGGACCCCTCCCTGGTGGCACCTGTCCTGGCTTTCACGCCGATCCAGTGGGAGCTGAGCCGTGGTGGTTCCGCCTACCAGCAAAGGAACTGGGAGACGCTCCGAGCGAGAGGCAGCGTCAGTGACCCCACCCAGCACTCCCCCTGGGGTCTCGAACCCGTTTCCCACCTCCACGCAGGCCTAGTCACTCAGCAATACTGAGCACGGGGCTGGGCCGAGGGGCAGGGCTGTGGGCGGAGCTGGTGGCAGAGGCACAGTCTAGCTGTGGCAAGCCCTACGGGGCTGAGGTTTGCTGTCCTACGGACAAGCTGAGAGGAATGGAGGATGGTGTCTGTCAAGAGAACTGATAAAGACGTGGGCCCTGGTGTCACCTAACAAACATGAAACCACCAGCCAACCTGAGCTGGGCTGCCTGGCACCTGGGTGAGCCCTGTGCCCACCAGCTGCCCACACGCACTGCAGTCCTGCCAGCCCTGGGCACCACCTCAAGGATGGACCAGACCAGCCAGAACACCATCTGGTGGGAACCGGGACAGGAAGTGCTCAGACACAGGAGCTGAGTGCAGGGAGGAGCTCCCGCGGCAGCAGGGGTAGGGTTACCAGTTGAGGGCACGGGCTGGATGGTATTTCAGGTGCTCCCAGGCATGAGGCTCTGGAACCCCACACTAGGAATTGAGGACCATAGTGCTCATAAGCTGGGTTAACTGTGCCATCACTTGCCACAGACCCCAAGAGCAGGTAGCCTGTGGCTCACACGCGAGGTGGGCACAACAGTGATGGGCACACCCCCTGCTTCCTTGGAGACCCTCAAATGTGGTTGTGACATGTGGTCTCCGCCTGACCCATGTTCAGGTTCAAAGGCCTCTTGGCTCAGCCGTTGCCGCCTGGGGCAGGACACGCCTTCGCAGCGGCTAACAGCCTCCTTCAGCACGTGTCTTGCTCTCTCTCCTGCTACAGCGGCAGCATTAACGCAAACAAACCTAGTCCAACCCTAGTCCCACCCCCATCACTTCTGAATCCCCTGAACAAGGCTCAGAACCGAGCATCAGAGACACGACAAGGTGTCAGCCACGTCTGAGGGCCACAGGATAACCCTCCCGGTCAGGGAGGACAGAGCTGCTCGCAGGCGCATGGTACCTGGGCAAGAGCTCAAAGGGAGAGTTTTCAGCTAATGTCACCAACACCGTGAGGCACTGACTGAGGAGGCTGGCCTGAAGGTGGCCGGTGGCTGCAGAAGAGAAAGCTAGCAGGCGGAGCAGCGTCTCCAGCAGGGGGTGCTGGCCCTGGTCCCCGGCAAGGCTCCTGGCAGCTGAGGTGGCGTCCCCAGGGGGAAGCGGGCTCTGGCTTCCTTCCCCCGCAGCAGAGCCTGACCCCGCTCCGGACAGCAGGCAGTGGACCACGGCCCCGCTGTGGCACACCAGGTGCTGGAGGACTCCCAGCGAGGCTAAACAGCAGCTCTCCAGGCTGCACAGCGAGTCCTCGGCGCTGGCCTCGGCCCCGGGGCTCCCGCAGGAGGGGCGTGTGGGCGAGCCCCCCGGAGCGCCGCTTCTCCTGGCTGCTGCCGAGTCCTGCAGCGCCTGGCAGTGTGAGCTGGCGAAGAACTGCACCAGGGGAAGCAGGTGCATGGCACCAGGGAACTGGCAGAGCGGGAAGGCCGCGGGGCCCCCCTCTGCCGGGGCCGGGTCACAGGAGTCCTCTTCCCTGGCGATCAGATTCAGTCCCGTCAGAGCCAGGCTCTGTGCTTCTCGTAGGGCCGAGAGGGGAAGCGGCCCGTCGCGAGAGCCTGCAGTCCTCAGGCCTGAAATCCCAGCCCCGGCGCTAGCGACAGATACAGAAAGAAAGGCGCAGCGTGAGATGGGGATCCGGTCAAGGCCCAGACAACTGCCCCCCAAATTCTCTAGTTGCCCTGTCCAGCCACAGGCCTCCCAGGCCGGCCAAGTCCCAGAAAGTTCTGGAAACTTCCTTCCAGACAAGCTTTGTAGGAGTCATGCTTACCTGCCAAGCCCCAGGGGCTGCAGCAGGGTGCTGGTGGGAGCCTCCGAACCACAGCTCAGGAGGTGGCACAGACCGAGGGGTGACCCCGGGACCAACGGCTGCTTCAGGAGAAGGCTTATCAAAACGGAACCTGCAGAAGGCAAGGCGACTCTCACAGGTGCTCACATGGGAAGGAGACGCGGAGTTCCCTGGGTGCCACTGAGCCCACTGGGACCCCCGGTGCTGAGGGCTCTGGGACACGCGTGCCGTGGCCCCTGCCATTCTCCAGTCTCCTGCTGAGTCACAACCACGCACCCCCGGACCCTCGGAAGGGCTGCTTGGGGTGTGACTGCCGGGGCGGCTCCTCAGCCTGCAGAGCACAGTGGGAGCCAGGCAGGCCTCCTGCAGGCAGAGCAGGGGTTCTGGTACCTCGAGGGTTAGATCTCTGCATCAGGCTGCCAACAAGACTTTTTTGGGACTCTTCTTGCTTTGTGGGGTCACCTCCCAGACTGTGGGTCTTATTTTCTGAAATTAGATAAAATTGAATAAAAACTTGAGCATGAACGCACAGGCCTATCAGCAATGCTAGGTACAATGGCTTGGGCAGTCTGCTGCTTCCGGCTGAAGCAACTCAAGCACCCGGGGCCTTGTGTCCTCGTGTGAAACAGGGCCCGTGAGAAAAGGGAAAAGGAACGGCAGCTGCTCGCCCACCTGCAAGTGGCAGCGACACAGAAGCAGCAGCCCCTCCCGGGCCTGGGGCTGCTTCTGTCCAGGCGCAGTTCTGAGCTCTGCACGTTAGCTCCCTGGCGGCCCTGCAACCCTACCAGGCACTGTCATCAGCTGTTCCACGTAGGGGACAACTGAGGCGCGAGGGTCAGGAACCTGCTTAATCACACAAGCCGGTAAGCAGTGTGACGGGGCCTCCTGGCCAGGCTGTGGGCTCGACAGCCTGCTCATCACCCCACCCCACGCTGCCCCTGGACTCCAGGGGTGAGTGGCTGAGGTTCTTGGAGGTGGGTGGCAGCCAGAGATTGGAAGGGCTTCGGATGGCAGGGGAGGGAGGCATCGGAGCGGTAAGCTAAGCTGGCACAGCGCAGCCTCAGGGGAGCCCTCCTGCTGTTGGACTGTCTGTCTCTGGACAGGAGTGGCCCTCGGTCCGGCCTGGGCGGGACGAGCTGGAGGCTGGGCAGGGGAGGAACAAGGGCCCGATGCTGTGTCTGGCAGGTCTGATGCCGCCAGGGCTTCTCAAATGCGCCCGCCGGCACTTGGCACCGTTCCCTTCAAAGGTGCCCTGAGCTTCCTTCCCCTTCACGTGGCCCAGACTCAGCCATTTGCTTCCAACAAACAGCATGTGCAGAAGCACCGCTACGGCTCCCGGAGCGAGGCCCACCTGGCTCCCTCCGCCCCCTCCCCCTGGGTTTGCTGGCTCTAGTGAAAGCCAGTCACCCGGTGACGACATCCGCCACGGAGCCCGGTGGAGGCGCCACATGTGGGGAGGAATTCCACTGCCGGCCACGTGACGGAGCCTAGACAAGCCTGTGGGGTTCCAGCCCGAGAGATAAGCATCCCCGTGGGCCCCGTCAGAACTGCTGGCCCAGAGACCCGGAGACAATCAAGACGCGTCGCTGTTTTAAGCCACACGTTTGGGAGGTTGGTTACACAGCAACAGGCGAGGACGGACAGACTGACTTACCCACTCGGCCCGCCAGCAACTTGTACCCCGGCTCCAAGCGGCAGGGCCGGGGGAAGGACATGTTAGCGCTGAAAGACTCCTTTGTAGGGAAAGGTGGTTTTCCAAACTGTGGGGAACACGCTTCTGGCTTCAGAACCGCAGAAGGGCTTTCCCTAGGACTAGAGGAAGTTAACCATGAACGCAAGGCAACGACTCTGCTAAAACCACTTCAAATGCCTCCTTACAGCCCTGACCGGTGTGGCTCACTCAGTGGATAGAGCGTCAGCCTGCAGACTGAAGGGTCCCGGGTTCGATTCCAGTCAAGGGCATGTACCTTGGCTGCGGGCACATCCCCAGTAGGAGGTGTGCAGGAGGCAGCTGATCCATGTTTCTCATCGATGTTTCTAACTCTCTATCCCTCTCCCTTCCTCTCTGTAAAAAATCAATAAAATATATTAAAAAAGCCACCTGGTTATAAACTTCTAACAGGCTTTAAACTTTTCATGTCCAGGTGATCTACCTGCACACATCTGTCATTCTGTGTCAGGTCAGCATGTCACAGTGAAGGCATTTTCCTAAAGAAAGATGAACCACTGCCATTACACACATGAATGGGTCCTGAGAGCATTATGCTAAGTGAACTAAGTCAGAGAGAAAAGGACGAGAACCATGTTTCCTTCACGTGTGGGATAGAAAACAGAAAACAACAAACGAACAAACAAACACCAAACACACAGGCAGACAGCATCCTGGTGGCTGCCAGAGGGCAGGGGTGGGGGAGGACATGGAGAGTAAAGGGGTCCCATGTAACGCGACGAAGACCTGCCTCTGGGTGGTGCGCACACAGTGGAGCAGACGGATGTTAGGAAGTTGTACACCTGAAACTTACATAATGTTACCAACCAATGTCCCCCCCCCCCCAAAAAGTAGTAAGACTTAACAATCTTAACTAATAAAAGCGTAATATTGAAATTAACCGTTTCTCCGGATGGGGTAAGCCACGCCCACCAGCCAATCAGAGCGACTGTATGCAAATTAGCCCAGCCAACATGGAGGCCGTCACTCACGGACCTGAGTAAACGGCAGCTTCCATTGCAGCAGGAGTAAAAGTGAAACCGCACCCGCTCTGCTCTGCTTATCCTCAAGCAAAACACACATTTGCAACATAGTAACAATCACAGAATCCTCGGGAGCTGAAGGAAACAGCAGGCCTGGCCTAACCACTAAGTAACTTTGTTTCATTATAGACGCTGCCAGGTGAGGTGAAGCAGAAGAGGTTTCGTTACATGTCTAGGCCTCACCTTAAAGGAACAGTATCAATTATAGGAGATAGATAAACTCCAGAAACCTGTGTCCAGCCAGCCTTGCTGGGACGTTGGGTCAATGGGAGCTGTAGGCAGCCTTAAAGCCTGAAAGCGCCAATCAGCCCGTCACCCACGCTGGCCACAGCCCAATGGGGTGAGGGACGTTCCTGGGGGGCTTGGCCAGCCTGCACACAGCCCCTCACCCAGGCTGGTCAGGCACGCCAGCAGGTGGACATCCCCAGAGGGGTCCCAGACTGTGAGAGGGCACAGGCCGGGCTGAGGGACCTTCCAAGTGCACAGAGCGGCTGCAGGGCGGAACAGCGCAGGACCCAGGACCCATGAGTGGGAAAGAGGCGGCAGGGTTGGCGGCTGCCCAGGCCCTTTGTGGGGCACCGGGGAGCGGGAAAGAGGCGGCGGCCTGCTTGCTGGCTGCCCAGGCCCTTTGAGGGGCATCGAGGAGAAAGAAGTGGCAGGGGGTCAGCGGCCTGCTTGGTGGGCTTCCCAAGCCCCTTACAGGGCACTGGGAGTGGGAAAGCAAGGCAGCAGGGTACCGGTGAGTGGGAAAGAGACGTTGGGGGGTCGGCCTGCTTGGCGGCTGCCCAGACCCTTTCCGGGGCACTGGGAAGCAGGAAAGCAAGGCTGCAGGGGCCAGGGTCCTGCATGGCGGCTC
>PVJC01021905.1:0-27801 GCA_004026665.1 Murina feae | reverse complement strand
CAGGCAGTTGCAACAGAACCCTTAGGTTTGCTCAAGTTCCGTGGCTGTTGGCCTCCATCTTGGCTGGGTTAATTTGCATACAGCCGCTCTGATTGGCTGTTGGCCTCCATCTTGGCTGGGTTAATTTGCATACAGCCACTCTGATTGGCTGGTGGTGATGGTCACATTTGCATGTTTCGCTTTTATTATAGAAGATTGTTTGCTCATGGAGTCTTGCGTTTAAGATAAGTCACCTAGGACGCTATGACCTGAAGACTCTTGGTCTGAGATTTTATTCAGTCAACTTCACCATCATTGTTAGAGTCTGGAGAGCTGTGCTCCTCTGCCAGTTCATCTTCTGAGTCGCCTAATAATTGTGAAGCATTATTCTCTGTCCATTTCTTCTCTTTGTCATTATGAAATTTTGAATTCTCAACTGTGTGCAGTGAGCTAAAAGCAGACTCGAAACAGTGATGATTTACTTCACTCTTGAATCATTCTTCTAGGCAATTCTTTTCTTCCGTGTTATTATCTCAGTCTCCTCAAATAATTGGGAATAACTGATGAGTAATCATGAAAAATATCCTCCAAGGTGGTGAAACAGCAAAATATTTCAAGTGATGGAAAGCATTAGATCACGAACATCCCATTGTGTACCTTAGAGTTACAAAAAGGCCCAGTGAATCCATGTAGTAAATGCAAGGTAGAATGTTTCATTTTATTTGAAATATAAGTAAATTTGCTGTTTATTCTTTGGGAGCCATTCACAAAAAAATTAAAGTCGTGAGATATCAAGCCTTATAAATAGATTGAACAATTCAACGAGGAAACTCAAACACTAAAATTGGGTCTAATAGACCCTGATGGTATGCTGAGGGTTGGCTTAACATTCCATATCCATCTGTCCACATCAAGGCCAAGAGTAAGTGAGAGTCCCAGCCTCCGCGTGCTACCGGAGTTCCCCAGGCCTGGTCAGGGGCTTGCTCATAGAAGGAGCTTCGGGGATGTTCACCAAGTGGAGAGTAGGAGCCGTCAGTGTCATCACTAAGCTAGAACCGTAGCTATCAAGGGAATACCACACAATGTTCCCTGCAAATGTGCAAGGACCTTGGTTCATCTCAATCAACATCTTTGCCCTTTGCCTGGAATCCTGTTCTTCTTTCTCTGCCTTTTAGCTGGGTAGCTACTATACTTTTATGCTCAACTCAGACATTGAGTCCACAAGGAAGGCTTTTGCCTGATCCCCAGCATCTCCCAGCAAGTACCTCTAGTGACTGTCAGAGCATCCCTCCCACCCCACCCCCTTCTCTGCACGTGCCATCATGGCGGCTAGTATGGAAGGTTTTACTGTGCCTCCTCGAGGGGTGGGCCAGATCTGCTCAGCCTTGCCTTATCAGCACCAGCACAGTGCTGCCCAGGCTGGGCGCTCAGCAAGTATTTTGTGACTAAAAAATCCTGATGAATTCCAACGTGTATCTGAGCGCAGATGCTCACCTGTCCGAACCCTTTATAAGATGCGTGTGTTTGAGAAAATAAAAGTGAAAAGTAACAGCCCACCTGTCGAGAAAGCAGTCCAGGTAAGAGAGCTGTCACTTTCCTGGATGATCCTTCATGGGTGCCCCTGGGGACGAACCACCTGACTGTAGGAGAGGCGTCCTCAGCTCATGATTCTGGTTCTCATTCAGGTGTCGGGTGACTTACCAGAGACCCACCTTGGCAATGAGACTGGGCACCCCCGGGCCCGTGCAGACACTACAGAGGAGAAAGTGAGAAACAAGTTGTTCGAGTTGGCGATGAAAATGAGTGAGAAGGAGACGTCTTCGGGGGAGGATCAGGAGTCCGAGCCCAAGACAGAGTCTGAGAATCAGAAAGGAAGTCTGTCCTCTGAAGACAACAGCCAGAGCATCCAGGAAGAGCTGAAGAAGGTAAGGGCTCGGCTTCTGCCACCGGGTCTGGGGAAAGGTTCTGCATTTGCAGAGATGGGTGGGGTCCCCAAAGAGCTCCCTCTGAAATGGCCCTCCCCGGGCACCTGGGATAACCCTGGGGAGCCCTTCGCGATGAGCTCTGAGAGGCTCAGTCAGGAACTCAGCATGTGTTTTACGGAAGGCTTCAAAGACCTCTCAATTCTCAGGAACTCTCCTCCATCGACACAGCCCTTCGGGCTCAAGTCTGTGGTTTCGTGCTGTGATCTCTCTCATCGGTGAGGAGCAGGGCTGTCCCACCTCACCCTGGGGAATTCTGCCTGTGGGTTGGGATCATGTACCCATCCCTCTTTCAGTCAGTGATGAAGCTCCACGCGTGGTCTTCGTGTTAAAGTGGCCTGCTGGACCGTTTACCTCTGCGCTTTTCAGATCTGTGTCTGTCTGTCTTAGCCTCAGAATCCATATGTGAAATTCCAGAGTTTTAAACAGGTTAAAAAAACGTGGCTACTCCCAGGGCTCCCAGAGCCCCAAACACCTCCTCCCACTCCCCCACCCCCACCAGCCAGCTGGAGTTCCAAGCAACACTGTTTGGCAGCCAAAGGAGGTAGACCCAACGCTTGAAGAAAGGGATCCCAGACTCTCTGCTTCCCATCAGCGCTCTGCCCTCCTCCATGTACTTTCCCGTCAGCGTCAGGAAACCCCAGATACTTCCAGTGGACGGAGAAGAGGCTGACACTTGACTGTGTCCCCTGTTTACTTCATTCAGTAAAAACCCTATGAAGTAGATACTCAGGAAAGAACCTCCGTCCACCCACATCTAGCAGGTTTCAGAGCTGTGGCTGCACCCCACACCTGCTTGGCCTCAAATCACCGGCTTCTCCCTTCACAATGAGCTGCCTCATCTGTAACTCAAGAGAAGCTCTTGTGTGGAAACTTCTAGATTTCCTTGCGTGTGTGATCAGCCTTTTCCTGTTTTGAGAATATGCCGTCTACACCAACACGTTACTGGTCACCCCACGTGCATGGGAGAAAGAGCCCCCTCCGTCGGCGCAGCAGGCAAGCTGAGGTACCAGGGAGAAGCCAGGCCACGCTTCCGTTCCTCTTGCCTCCGCCCCAACCTGCTCCCTGAGAGCCAAGCAGAGGGATGTGCACATTCCCACAGACGCAGTGGCAGGTCAGGGTTCTTAGTGAAAACCCACCTAGGAATTAGGTTCCTGTCCAGCAGCAGCAGAGCCATTTCATCAACGCATTTCTCTTGATTGGACTCAGCCCTTTACCGTGAGCAGAGTTGGCCCTGGAGTCAGCTCCCTCTGGCTGGTTGTTTGGGAGCCCAGTGAGGATTCAAGGCTGGTCACCGATGTCTGCATTTTAAGTAGCTGAAGAAGGAGCTTCTGGAGCTTGGGGCCCTTCCAGAAGCCTCCTGAGAACTGGATTCCCGAAGGATCATGTTCTTCCTTTACGTCAGCTTGGTTCCACTGAGCCCCAGGAGTCAGCCTTCCACACCAGCGGGTGCTCAGAGCCCAGAAGGAAGCTCTTGTTTCTCCTCTACTGCCAGGCGGGTGGCCCTGCCAGTGGCTCTGTAACCGAGTCCTGGCTGCATTGGTTCTTAGAGCCATTTGCCTCTAGGTATGCAGGTGCTGTGTTCCTGAAAGAGGGACGCAGAGGTGGGCCAGGTTCTTCTAGCCTGAACTTGGAAACCACATTCAGGGGCTGAATCTCCCACAAACCCCCCAACCTTCCTAAGCATGGAACAGCAATCCCCAAGGGCCTCTCTGGCTTCAAAATCCCATGCCATGGATTAAGTAGGTTTTCGTTTTCTGACGTAAGTATCATTTGTGACGCTGTTTTGTCAAACGATGTCCTATGTGTCAAATCTTTAGAACATGAATGGCTGTTGAGGGTTCAGATTACTAAATTTTTGCATTATCGTCAACTTTTTATATCCAGTATCCTGAAAACATTTCCTTTTAGGGTGTCTTTGTTTGCCAGTTCTTATCACAACTGGCTGAGTCACTGTGCTTTGTTTTCACAAGGGAGTCACAGACCGGCTGATATCTCCTATATTTATAGTTTCAGGGAGTAATTCTCATCAAGGTACTGAGACTTCTCTAAACGAACCAATGTCACTGTGCCCCTTCTCATGGCTGCTCCCCACTTACTAACATCAAGTCACATAGAAACAGTGCTGCTCAGTGGTCAGGGGGACAGGCTTATTGACGCTGTCTGAGAAAACGCAGAGCCTTGGGCTTCTGAAGCTTCGTGTCCTTGTGACCAACTTTTGTTGACATCACAGTGTTGACATAAAGCCAAATATTGTCCGCGTGTAGCTCACCCTTGTAAAATAACTCGCCATCCACAAGCGGACTGGCTGTCCTTCCTCTCGGTTAGCTTTTCATTTCAGAAGAGTGTCTTGACCTTTAGTTGATGCTGCAGTGATTATGGTGTTAGAGACTAACTGGTAGCCTACAGACTCCGCTGACCTCAGCAGGCCGTGTGCCTGTGGAGGAAGTCACCTCTCTTTTCTCTCTATTTAACTGTTGCCCTCGGGAAACAGAAGCATTAGCTATCCACTTAGATGTCCTAACTGGTTTGGCTTAGTGGATAGAGCTTTGGCCTGTGGACTGAAGGGTCCCAGGTTCAATTCCTGTCAAGGGTACATGCCCGGTTTGTGGGCTCAATCAATGATTCTCCTTCATCACTGGTGTTTCTATCTCTCTCTCCCTTAAAGCCTCGGTAACTTGCAGGTGTCACCTGAAGGGCCAGGAAGAAACCTAGGTTACCTCAGCCATAGCGGTAGAATGGGACATTGGACAGATGTGGTTTGAAGAGGGAAAGGCTGAGTAGCTCTAGAAGTAGAAAGGTCTCAATAAAAAGCTCTGGCCCCACTAAAGCCCCAAAGTAAAAAGCCCTGGGGAGATGGGATCATGGCAGAGAAGGGGTAAGAGGGGAGAGAAGGCAAAAGGGTACCATCTAGGCTTATCAGGCAGAGGAACACATGCAAGGCCTTGAGGTGAAAATAACCTTGACAGCTTCAAGGAACAGGTTAAAGACCAGGGTGGCCGGAGCAAGGGGGCCAAGAGGAGCGTGACGGGGACCTGAGAGAGGGCAGGGCCCAGAGCAGGCAAGGCCACTCGAATTTCGCTCTCTTCTGAGTGAGAGGGGAAGCACCTGGAAAGGTTTCAGCAGAGGAGTGACAACGAGGACCTTACACGTATCAAGTCACCCTGGCTGCCACGTGCCACCTCCTTTCCTGGTGATCGTAGAAGGTGGTTTCGTGTCTTGTTGGGCTTCTTCAGAGCTGAGTGCATGCCCCGGGGGCACCCTGGTTACCACCAGCAGTGGGGAAATGTTTCCAGTCAGTATCAGGAGCCATTTTTTTTCTGAGGAATAGCCAACATACAAAAGCAAAATACATTGATGCCCACCATCACCTCCTCAGCCAGGACAGGAAGCCCCACCTGTTCTGCACCTGCCAGGCAGGGTCCGGGCAAAGGTCATGGCCCCAGAGTCCCCTCCTCTCTCGCCCACACCAGATGCTGCAGTGGCCTTGCTCGGTGGCCCCCATCAACAGCAGGGACTCCACCCAGGAAGGGCAGGGCCATGCACAGACCAGTGAGTTTCCTTCTAGAGCTAGATGCAGGTGGCACGTTTTAGAAAATGCATTTCTATGATTACCATTTTTAAATGGTTTATTTCTTTCATAAAGAAATAATGACTTGACCATTAAAATGAGGATGAGTTAAGAAGCCACCGCGAGGGGTCTGCTGTCTAACGCCGTGTTTCGGTTTATTACACATGCTAATTCAGTGGGTTTGTGCTTCAGTTTCTTCCCCTTTCTCATCAAGTCCCTCTTCGAGACAGGAGTCTGTTGCCGGAGAGCATATTTTGACGGGCTGTAGGGGCGCCTTCTGTTTCATGAGGATTGCAACATATTTGCATTGAATTTTTCTAGCAGATTTCTGCCAGCTATTCAGGAGGACATATGGGGTTGCTTTTCTCACCTTTGAAAAGGGGAAAAAAATACATGAGATCAGGGCATTTGGACACATGCCCTTGCCTGCTCTGGACGTCTGGTAGCAGCCGTTCCTAGAGCTGGGACAGCACGCGTGGGCTGGGGCGGAAAGTGATGGTGTCACGCTCAGAGCAGAATTGCTCGGAGACCTCATCCTCCTTTACTCTGCTTGTCCGTGGCGGCCCAGGCCCGTGGGCTCCGAAGGGCTCAGCGCAGGAGCCTGTCACGGGTAGACCTCAGGCTCCGTGGGGCGGTTGGTCATTGCCAGATCATTGAGCTCATTCTGAGCCATGTCCGGGTGGAAGCTGCAGAACCACCCGGGGGCCCTTCTCTTGCTGACCTGTTGTTCTCTGGTCCGATTACTCAGTTCAGTTCCATTCCTTCATCACTTTCTACAGGAAATTAGGCACGTGCAGGGGGTGGTAGGACAGGTGGGGAGGAGTGTGGACCTCAGAGACCAACGTCTCTGGGCGCAGTCCCCCGCTCGGCATCTTCCTCGCTGAGCCAGCGTCTCTTCACCTCTGAGGAGGGCATGAGAGCATCCACCACGTGAGGCTGCTGTGAGGGTTAAAGGAGACGGTGAGGAGCCTGTCACACTGGGCGCTGGAGGGAGCTGCAGTGACTCCCAGCTGGAGTCCTTCCCTCCCTTCTCTTCCCCTGAAGGGTCCCAGGAGCAGCATTCTGCAGGGAGGGGGCGTGGCCCCGAATGCATTTATGCAACTTTAACGCTAAAGGGCTTTTCCACTCTTGCCTGGAGTTCCTCCCAGAGGGCCAGCCCTGTGGGTGCCAATGTGTCTCTTGGGATGCCTTTCCTGTTACCTGGGGTGCCCACCGCCCCCTACTGGCCCCCGAAGGAACATCCATTCATCACCAGGCTGAAAGGAAGACCGGAGGGCCCCACATTTTCTCGTTTTTACTAAAGCCAGCTATGAAGGTTGTGCCCCCTGAACCCACTCGGGACACTTGACATCCAAAATAATGGATGCGAGGTGGAGGCGACACAGATGACTCGAGGCCGCCCTGTTTTGGCCTTTGGTCACCATTCTGTCCCTTAGGTTGTAAGAAAGGAACTTGGAAATATTACATTTTTCCTTATTTCAAAAGCCTAATGACCGTTCTTTCTCTCCTGGCATTTAAGCCTCCTTTCTTCCTTTCTTCCGGGTCGCTCCGCTGGCAAGCTCAGCCGCCGGCACTTGCTGCCCCCTCTTCCCTCTGCAGCCCCAGCGTCCGCTGTTCCCTTTCCAGAACAGCGTGCTCTCATCCTCCCATCCCCACTGCGGCCGCCCCACCTGGGCCCTCCTGACCTTTGACTCAAGCTGCAGTAATCATTTTCTGTGCTTTTCTCCGACAGTCAGAACCAGCTTTCCAAAGGGTAGGCTCCTCCGGCCGGCGTGTTGAGACCTGGGCTTTGGAATCAGGCGGGCCTGGGTGCAAATCCTGGCTCCCTCCCCTGATAAATCCTGTCGCTGCTCTAAGCCACAGTTCCTCATTTATAAGACAGTGATCCTGGCACCTGTATCTGAGGCCAGACAAATAAAGAAGGGATCCCAGTGCCCAGGCCTTTTCAGAGGGAGCTGCACGTGTGTCCAGCCCTTAATAAGACTGGTTGTTTAATTTGCATTTCTTTGATCTCTTGAATCTGGTTACTGCCGGGGTTCACGGCTATTCTCATTCCCCTGTCGGTGGGGCCCTTGGCCACAGATGTCTTTGGCCAACCTCCCTGGTCTGTGGTAGCCCCTTTTCCATCCACTGGTTTTCTCCACACTCTCCCTTCTCCCTTATTAGATGCCATGACACTGTCACATCAGACCCCTCTTCTAATTAATTAATATCTGAAGGAATGTCAGCTGCTATGATAGAAAGCTCACTCTCGCTCTCAGACTGCACTTGATTTTGCCATTCCCTCCGTGTCTCGAGGCTGTGAGCAACAGGGAAGAAAGGGTCCTCAGCTTTTCCTTCCCCCCACCCCCACAGGCTCCCTGCAGGCACCCCGAATCGCCACCAGCATTTTATCTGACAAACCCTGTCCAGTGCCTCATGCAGCTTTATTTAACAGACCTGTGGATGGTGCTGTCTACTTTGAACTCTGGCCTGGGCAGGGGGCAGGACATTGACATAACAAGTCAGCGTCAGCCCTGTAGTGGATCTTCCCATCTTTGTTATCGGGCCAGAGTCCGCAAAGGAACAGGGGGGTTGGGCACCCTGCTCCTGTCGCGGAGCTAACAAAATCCCAGTGATCTATACTTCCATGCCCACCCCCACAGCCCAGCCAGCAGCCCGCTCCCTGGGCAACAGACCGAAGCACGTGATTCCCCACAAGCGCTTGTAGATTCCAGGTTGCGTTCCCCAGTAGAGAGCAAGACTGGCGTGCTCCCCACGCAGATCGGTCTTGTCCAGTTTCCAGGGACTTCTTTTTCAGTCATTTCCCCTTTAACCAGACCACAGGCTTTTAAGTCTTTTCCCTTAATAACCTTGGTTGTTAATGACCCTGGACTCAGTGGAAATTGGTTTACATGTCCCCTCTTTTCCTTCCATCATGCTGTGGTCTCACTCTCTTCCCCCCTTAGTCATATGTCTTTCTTTTCAAAGGATGTGAAAGGGCACCTCTTCTACCACATAAGGGGCACATTTTTGAAATTCATGCTTTATTTATTAAGAGAAGGGTATCACATCTTCTTGCATACCCACAACGTTGCCTTTTCTAAGATGGACTTGAGCAAACAGAGGCAACTGTTTCATGCCAGAATCCTTTTGAGCCCAATTCATCTCCAAATTCTGCCGCATCAAGATACAGGCCCCTGGTTTGTCCTAACGTGAAGAGTTGGCACTGGCTGCTCCCGTGGATACTGCCTTTATTCCGATGGTTCTGGGTCACCCTCCCTTCATCCCCTTCTTCTGACACCCAAGACTTCGTTTGTTTGTAGCAAAGTTCCTTGAAGTTTGGCTGTTGAGGCAGTCCAGCAGCACAAACAGACTGGGAAGGAACCCACTGAGCAAATATGCCCTCTCCCTAGGATGACGGGTCAGGTATGAGACCATGTGCCCCAGCAAGTACCCCAGAGCTAGCTTCTAAACTGGATTTGGCCACTAACCTGTCCCTTAGACACTCTGATTCCTTAGACAAAACGTGTGGTAGAATCTACTTGGAGGGAAAAAACTGCAAAATCAAGCCATCACCATCATTAATATTTCAGCCAGGATAAATGGGGTTAGTTACCTTAGAAAGTACCAAAGGCATTAAAATGTCAGGTTTTCTTAAAACATTTTACTGGCCAAAAGCAAAACAACAACAAAATGCCTACGGGCAATATTTGACTTCTAATTTATAAGCCCAGTGATGGGGTTAAAAGTTGATTATAGGTGGAAATCATTACTGCCAAACAACATTGAAATCCAGCTTATTGCTTGCTGCCATATGTTCAGATGAACTCAAAGAGGCAGACAGTTCTTTGGGGTTGAAGTACTTCTGCTCCATTCATGACCTTGGTCCAGAGCCATGAATGAATGTAAATGCTAGAAGCAATTGTGTCTGTTAGGAATATGTTCAGCCATAAATAACAGCAAGTTCGGCCAAGAGTGACTTCAACAGATAGGAAATTATTTTTTTCCTATGACAAAGATGTTTAGCAGCAGATAGTGACGAGTAATGCTCTCTGGGCTTCAGCCCTTCTTATCCACCTTACTCAGCATTTTGGTATTTATCCTCACCTTTCTCATAACTGTACATCAGTGATCAAATAGAAAGAAGGAGGGAAGGGGAGCATCAGCTGCATCTATTCACCTGTTAGGGAAAAAAGCAGCTTTTCTAGAAACCTCCTCTGTAGGCTTTTCCCTGCAGGTCCATTGGTCAAAACTATGTCACATGACTGCCCCTAGCTGCAAGGGAGGCTGAGAAACAGTATTTTTCTATTCAGCCTCTATGCTGAAGGAGAGCCAGGAAGAATGGGCCAAAGAATAGGTGTGTGCGAGTTAACACACAGTGGCTAGCAAGACCCCGCAGAGGAACTCTTTTCCAATACACTCATTGTACAGATGACCATACTGAGTTTCAGAAATGGGATATAACTTGGCCAAGGTCCTGTAACAAGATGAAGTTAGAGCCAGATGTAGAGACCAGGTCTCCTAACTCCCCATCCAGAAAGCTGCCTACTGGACCACACCGTGGTTGTATTTGACAGAACCTGTGACTGAAGCTCTGTGGAGGAAGTAGGATATCATCCAGAGAGTGAGGTGATGGATATAAAACTCTCAGCAGTGGGCAGAAGACATGGTAGCTTCCTCTTGAGCTTTCCTTTCTCCTCCCTAAGATTCTGAGGTAGTTCAGCGTGAGTCCCAAAAGCCAGGCCAAGACAAATCAGGCCTCCTCTGAGGCCCCTGCTGCTGTGTAGATGTTTAGCCTCTTGTTCTTTTGGCACATTAATGTTGTTGTCTGTTATAATGGAAGCAATCTCACGATGAGCGCCATGATAATGTGGAATTTCCACGTCATTGTTAATGTGCTGTTCTTGTCTTCTGTCTCCTTCTGTTATTGAACCAAACAGAAGTATTCTGCTGTCTCTCTCTGCAACATCTCCACAGAAGTCCTGAAAGTCATCAATGCCACAGAGGAGTTGATAGCAGAGTCGACAGGGCCCTGGGAGTTCCCACCTGGCCCTCCTGACAGAGAGAAGGGGACATTTCCTCTTGGGACAGACCAAGTGAGACTGGATGAGCAGCTGACCTCGCTGGAAGAAAACGTAAGATGGTGTGGCAGTGCCTTGTCTGGGGCAAGCATGTGTGAAGAAGCAGCCGATGGAGTTATAACTCGTCACAAAGAGTGCAAGGACACGTACACACCAGCACCACCAGAGCAAATGCTTTCTCAAGAAGGGTCTTGGGTGGGGCCTTGCCTACAAGTGATTTCTTAGGGAAGTGCTCCCAGGATAGGCTAGTAAGGGCATGAGGAAAGAAAGGGAGAAGGGAGAAGCCAATTGAAGGTATGATCTTAGATGAAGAGTAGCTTCAATCTGCTCCCGCAGGGAACTCTGGGGTGTAAGTTGCCTCTCAGAGTTGTCTGACCTAAGACAAAGGAACGACCCCTTCCTCAGCCAGTAGGCTCTTCATTCTCTTTGCCTGCAGCAAGTTATCTACAGTAGCCCAAGGACAGTCTTGTGTGTAGACTTGAGCTTTTGGGAACAAAAGCACACTGAAGCTTGGGGGTGGGGAGTGGGCATGGATGGGGCTAGGCAGAGACTATAAAAGGGATGTGTGGGCATGGCCAGCGCCATTGTAGGAGATGAGAGTAGTTGCCCACAGAACTCAGGTTTCGACAACTGGTCTGCCCTGCTTCTCAGATAAATCTGCTGGTAATAGTTTTCTATCCTTCCAACTTGTGAGGACAGAAGAATGTCATAGATTTTACGTGTAAATATCCACAATCATTGCTGAGCATGTCCATAAAGGTCCAGTGAGAATTTTTCAGCAACACAGACCAGGGGCAACACAGAGCCCCCATCATCAGCTGGCATAGTCCTGCCCACAAAACGGGTATCAAACCAAGTCAGCTCATTCCATCTTTGCAGACCCAGCTGACTGAACCCTGGGGTGGGGGTGCGCTAATGAACACTATTCACAGAAATCAGGAATTGTTCTTAGAGGGAATATTTGCTAAAAGTTGAAACAACAAATCAAAATACCTCAAAGTTTTACCCCCCACAAAAAAAGCCATTCTTTGTTTCACTTTAAATATTGAAGATTTTCTCCCTTTGGGTTCCCCTGAAACCTGAGCATGTGTCCATCTAAATGCTCACTCTGCTGGACTTTTTGTCACCCATTTGTCTCCCCTTCGATCAGCATCATTGACACTTGGGGTTAGTAATTCTTTGTCATAAAGGGCTGTCCTACACATTGTAGGATATTTAGTAGCATCCCTAGTCTCTCTCCGTTAGATGCCAGCAGCAGCTCCCTCCCAGTTGTTTTTGTTTTTTTAAATATGTTTTTATTGATTTTTAGAGAGAGAGGGAAAAGGGGAGGGATAGAGAAATGGAAACATCGATGAGAGGAACATCATCAATCAGCTGCCTCCTGCCGGGCCCCTCCTAGTTTTTTAAAAATATATATTTTTTTATTGATTTCAGAGAGGAAAGGAGAGGGAGAGAGATAGAAACATCAATGCTGAGAGAGAATTTCTGATCGGCTGCCTCCTGCATATCCCCTACTGGGGATCGAGCCTGCAACCTGGGCATGTGCCCTTGACCAGAACTGAAACTGGGACCCTGCAGTCTGCAGGCTGACACTCTCTACCCACTGAGCCAAACCAGCTAGGCTCCTCCTAGTTTTGACAATAAAAATGTCCCCAGCCCGGCTGGTATGGCTCAGTGGTTGAGCATTGACCTATGAACCAGGAGGTCACTGTTTGATTCTCTCTCATCATTGATGTTTCTATCTCTCTCTCCCTCTCCTCTCTGAAATCAGTTTTTAAAAAAATTTTTTAAATGTCTCCAGACATTGTCAAATGTTGGAGGGGGCCCTGTGGGGAGGTTGGGGGGGGGCGCACAATCACCCGCAGGTTGGGGGCCAGACATGTAAATTCCTATAGCACAGGGCCTGCTGGCTCCATCTATAGCTCCAGCCCTCGGCCACGGCCTGCACACACTGGAGGGGCCTAGAGAATGCTCATCGGAAGTATGATTTCATCCGGTGAATGGAGCCCTTTTGTAAAGAAATGGTTACGCCTCATGTGCAGGGCTTCCATTCCTTCACTGTGTCTGTCACTCAGTTCTTTCAGTGCTGACCGCCCCAAAGTGGCCCTGACCCTGGACACACTGAACGGAAAAGGTTACAGTGAAGATGCGGTTCACTGGGAAAGGTTGCTTTATACATATATATAAAGTATGGTATAAAACCCCCCATGTGTGAAGTCATCGGGATTTAAAGGATAATGGTCAGTCCCCGTGGCACACTTAATGCAAAGAGAGCGCAGCGGTCCTTTCTCCTCCCGCAAGGAGCGTGTTGAAGACTGTCCCTGTCGGAGCTCTCGTTTCATAAGATCTTTTCATGGAGCGTTATGTTCCTCTCCTTGGGTTTGTTAACACTTTCGGTGTGAAACGCATCCTCTTACGCCCTGATCCAGGATGTCACGATCCCAGCAGGGACGGAAGCTCACAGGCCGGGCTTTGTAATGGACCGCTTCCCTGCCCAGCCCCTCGAGGCTGCCTCTCCTGTCCCCAAAGAATTAACTGCCTTCCTCCTCCTCCTCCCCTTCCTCCTCCTTCCCTTTCTGGGCTCCAGCTGCCAGTCTCACCTCAGAAGCAGCTCTGTCTGCGTTCCTTTGAATTTGAGGGGGATTGAGTCCAAGAAGGAATGGCTTTTCTTTATCTCTTCAGTTCACTGATCACAGCGCCAGAACAGGCTGCTTGGCTCTGCGGGTTCCAGATGGAATTCATCCGAGAGCGAGGGAACGGCAGGAGAGGCCGGGCTGCTGCTCAGGCTGGCCTAAGCCGAGGCTTTTGTCTGCCTCTTCTGAAGAGCGCCCCTTGCTGCTCAGAGCCTTTCCCCCTTTGTGCCCCAGAACCCGGGGACTGTCAGAAATAGAAGCGGTGACACTCATTCTCGCCTTCTGAACACCGGCTACCACAGACCAGGACTCCTACATGAAAGAGATCGTTGGCTTAAGAATGTTTCACCTTTAAAAATACCTCTGAAGGGTTCAGAGCTGCCCGAGATAAAAATGTCACATTCTGATGCCGAGTCTCCTGTTTTCATAAACTGCCTTGTTCATCCATTTAATTAGAGGGAGGCATGGGGATTTCAGAATCCGCTTCGTCTCTCGGCTTTGACACTTCTCGCCTGCTGTTGGAGCCAGCCCTGTGAAATCGGCTCTTTCTTCCCAAAAGGCCAAGGGAGGAACCTGGGCCAACCCCAATCTCCCCTGCACACACAGTGGGGCTGCGGTTTCTTGGGTTGAATGCCTGCGTCTCTCGGTGCTCTTGCTGAGAGCTGTGAAGTATAGGGCTCTATCGTGCCTGTTGGGGTCTGGCTGGAAGAGGAGAGTTGCAGGAAAGGATGAGTAACTGAGGTGTGCTTGGGTTAAGGGGTGCTGTAGCATCCAGTGAGTAACCATAGGAGGAAGCTGATACCAACCCTAACCAGTGTAGCCCAGAGAGAACTGGATTCTGGAAGAGCGCCCCCTAGTGGAGGCTGTCAGCCTGGGGCCCAGGCAGGGAGAGAGCCCAGGAAGGCCCTAACTTCTGTCTTCTCCTGCCTTGGATATTTTGCTGATGCCTCCCCTTGGCCAAACCCATCGCAAGTCAGCAAGGGAGCCTTGGTGATGAAGTTCATGTAGACCAGCCCTTATACAACAAATCCGGGCAGAGAAGGATGGAACATCTATCGAGGGATCAATAGAGAACCACTTAGCATGACCATTCTCGGGCCTGTGGTGTGCACACTAGGGACCAACAAGGGTCCCCTTGTGAGTGGGAGGGACCAGTCGGCTCCCTCACCCTCCCATCCCCATCTGAGCACCGATCTTATTCTTATCTTTGCTAAATGACAAAGACACTAAGGGACAGTCTTTCTCTCCTTGCTCTCGGAGGTCAGAGAACCATCTGAGAAGCACAGTTCTAGTGCCGTATGCTTTCCTGTGCTGTGGGGTTTACAAGAGCCTTGAGGAGGAGGACCAACATCCTTTGTCTGGTCCTAGATTCTGGGGCAGAGCTGGGTCCTGGTTGGGCAGTTGCCATTGGTTGTAGAATACATGGCTAACATATTTGGTGTTGGTGAGAATTACAGGTTGGTTAGGGTATGGAGAGGACAGACTGCTCAGACATGGTAACCATAGTTTTCCCCCAAAACGGGCCTTTATTAAGCAAGCAATTCCGGGTTAATGTTTTTCAGTGGGTTATTTTTTAAGGTTAGAATAACATTTCCGTGCCAAATGTTTTTCAGCCCTGCATTCCAGAACCAATGTCATGTCATCCTCTAACCACATTAATTCTAGTTACCTGTATGTCAAAGTTTGAAATGTAAAAGTCATAGCATTCCAAACAAGATTATCATAGCCTCACAGAGCAGGGAGGATTAAGGCAACAGCCCTCCAGAGCTCAAAACCAGGCTCCACCACTTCACAGCTATGAGACCTGGAAAAGTCCCCAAACTTCTAGGACACAATGTTCTCACCTCTAATACAGTGATGGTACCGGTACTTCCCTCAAGGGTTTATGCCACGAGCATTAAATAAGTAGCACAAAGCCCTTGGTTCATCATTTGGCTCAATAAACATGTGTCATTGTCATCATCATCATCATCATCATCATCAACATCAT
Organism: Murina feae; assembly: GCA_004026665.1. Lineage (NCBI taxonomy): Eukaryota > Metazoa > Chordata > Mammalia > Chiroptera > Vespertilionidae > Murina > Murina feae. The sequence goes on along the minus strand of PVJC01021905.1, from coordinate 12,583 downwards.
TGTCCTTCCGGCGCCACCACCTCAGCTGTGAGTGCCTGTCTAGCCAGTGTTTGTACCAACCCACAGAATCTCTCCTGGTGCCAAGAAAGCAGGGACACAGAGCAATTGGTGAACCGCTGGCCTTTTGCTTTGTCTTGGGTCTGCAGAGCTGAGCTTAAGGCTGTGCCTCCTCTGCAGGTGTACCTGGCGGCAGGCACTGTGTACGGACTGGAAGGGCAGCTGAATGAGCTGGAGGATGCCGCCCGCTGCATCCACAGTGGCACTGATGAGACCGAACTGGCAGATCTGGAGGACCAGGTGGCCACGGCCGCAGCCCAGGTCCACCATGCTGAGCTCCAGGTAAGAATGCGCCTCTCTGCCCAGCTGGGAGATCTCCGAGCAAAAGGAGAGAGCGCCCTGTCTTCCACAACAATCATTTCAAAGTCCTTATCTCTCAGTTCCTGCATTTCCAGCTCAGTTGCATGGATGTGATCCTTCAGGGTGGATTCTTTCTTAAGCACAGCCTTCCTTTGCCCAAATTATAGCCTTGATAATATATCAGACTTCTCTTTAAAACCTATGTGACTTAGGGTTAGGGTTTAGCAAAAAGAACTATTATTTATGGATGTTTGGGAAGGTTTTGTTGTAATAATTAGTCCTGCTTCCAGATTTTCCTAGGCTTAAATTATTGGGGCCAAATTTTATGGCAGGAAATCCTGGAATCCAAAATATCCCATGTTTGAATGTGCCTATTTGTTATTCATGTCTGAATTTTACAATGTTGTTATTAATAGCTAATGTTCAGTCTGCCTTACTCTGTGCCAAGGGTTGCACTAAGGATGCTGTCCACTGCATTATACAGGGTCACCGTGTGGGCGTTCCTGGGGAAAGTCTCTCGTAACTCTTAGTGTCAGGAAAAGCGATTCCTCTGAGTGCTTGGTCTTCATCTTGTGGACATAGACTCCTACACTGATCTCTTTGCTTTGGCTCCCAGGAAACTCGAAGCAGGAAACTCCTCTTCTATCAAGTTTAAGGGTTATTGGGCTTGCAGTCTTAGGCGTAAAGTGGGATATAACTAGATGGATGGATGAATGGATGAGTGGATGGATGGATCGATGGATGGATGGATAATGGATAGACAGATAGACAGACAGACAGACAAAACATAGGCAAAAATCAACCCTCAGTAAGTCTGCTCTCTTTTTGTCCTTTGCCCTATGGACTAAAACTTGGAAAAATTAACCCCTTCTTATCCAGAACCTGGTAGTGAGCAAATCAAGAGGTCAGCAGTTTGTTCTCCCACTGAGCTGTCTCCCAGGGCCCTCTGAGCAAGGCCCTCTCTCAAAACTGCTTCCAGATAAGATGGTGGGCATCTAACCCACACCAGTTGCAAATGACCGATAAAGGTTAAGCCTGCAACCTTTCTGAGAGGCTTGTGCAACTTACTGGGCTATAAACCAAAGCCATGCAGATCTCAGTGAAACCTGAGGAGTCAGACAGGAAGGCCTCTGGGAGCCCGAGAGGGGCAGGGGCTGTCCAGCGGCCCCTCTGGTGGTGGCTGCAGGACAGCTATACTTGCATTCTTCACCACCTGCCACAGGCTTGTCCTTCACCTCCTCCTCTTCTTTTTCTGACCAAGGCAGCCCCTCCTTGGGGCTAGAGGAAGCATCTCCTGAATTTGCTGACTTTTCAGTCCTCTCTGCTCTTCATATAGCACCTGTCCTAGGAGGCTTTGTCCAAAGAAGCCCTTAGGAAATGACAGTAGAATTAGAGTTTGTCTTGAGCAGTACAAACAAGTTGAGGGACAGGGAAGGCGATGGGGACCTCGAGGTGGAGCACACACATGGCTGCTGGGCCTGCGGCCAGGTTACTTATTTCATGCCCCACCACCACTCAGCCTGCGCCATGTCCGCAGGTCAACCGTGATCCCCACCTCCTCCCTCAACAATGCCAGTCTTCTCCTGCCTCTTCCACTGCTTCCCATGCCAGCCTTGGCAAGGCCTCTGAGGATGTGGCAAGAGCAGGAACACTGGCATCAATTCCAGTGTCTGCCCCAGACCAGCTGTGAAATGGTGGCTGGCTATATTACTTATCCCCTCTGAGCCATGGTGTCCTCATCTGTAAAACCAGGGAATGGTTTCCTATGTCACTGGATTATGAATGAGTTCATGAATGAGGCACACTTAGCATAGGGACAGCACATAATAGTGCCATTTTCTAAGAGTGGGGGCTGTGTCTTCTTTGTCCTGGGGACAGGGATGGGCCGGGTTCTTTCTGGCACCGAGTGGGCTCTTGCTCTCTGTTTGCTTTAAGACACTGTTGGAAGGAAACCCAAGCTCCTTCCTACCTTCTAATGTTATGGTCAGGGAAACTGATGCTCAGAGAGAGGACGGAGTTTCTCAGTAGGAAAAACGGACTTGAGCCGGGGGTTGCTGGGGATCCCTCCTAAAACTCCGAGCTGTGGTTTTGGATTCATGATGCCATGGAGAAAATGAAGCCGGACTTCCAAAGCTCACATCAAGTGTTACCTCCCATGGAAGCCTCCCCTGACCATCCCCCCCCCCCCCCAGGTGGCCTTGGACCAGGCGTTCCAAAGTGCACGGGCTTCCATTTATCCCTAGGGATACTCCGACATGCTTGAGAGCCACTAGACATTTAAACTTACAAAGAATAGCCTGAGTTCTATTTTCTCACTATGGCAGTAGATGTAGAAGTGCTTGGTAGAAGTTGAATGAATGAATGAATGAATGAATGAATGAACAGAGATCAAAGCAGATTTGTTCTTTTTTAAAATGCTTTTGCTTATTAGAGAGAGAGAGGGGAGGGAGAGGGAGAGAAACATCGATTGGCTGCCTCCTGCACACCCCCTACTTGGGATCAAATCTGCAACCCAGACATGTGCCCTGACTGGGAATTGAACTGGCGACCTCTCAGTGCATGGGCTGACGCTCAGTCAACTGAGCCACATCGACCAGAGCAAAGCAGATTTATTCTTTATCGAGTTATAATGCTTTTAACAGAGTCTCGCCACCTGTGCTTTCTTCCTACTGATTCTGTCCTTCTGCCACATTAAGATTTCTGATATCGAGAGCCGGATCTCAGCCCTGACCATTGCAGGACTCAACATAGCACCGTGCGTGCACCTCACCAGGAAACGGGAGCAGAAGCAAAGGAACCAGGTGCGTTTGCCCCGCCCTCCTTCTGTGGCAAATGTGGAAAATGACGTGTGTGAGAAGGTGTGTTGACTGCTCTGTTCTGTTCGTAGGTGCAAACAATAGACACATCAAGACAGCAGAGGAGGAAACTGCCTGCGCCACCAGTGAGAGGTGAGCTAATTAAAACCACAAAGCAACCAAAGGGCTAAGCATGACTCTGTCACTTTGAGTAACTCAGCAATCTGGATTTGAGGAGATCCAATGGCAGCTTCTCACCTAGAGTTGCTCTTGGGGAGGGCCTTTCTCAACTTGGATCCCCCAAGAAGCAGACCCTGGGACAAGGATATGAGTGCAAGTAGTTATCTGGGAGGTGACTACAGTAAGCACTAGTAAGGGAAGAGAGAAATGACTCAGAGAAGAAAGCCCACACGAGGTACTACATACTGCCGGGAACTTCTGGGAGATGGTGCTGACTGCACCTTAGAGTTTCTTGCCCAAAGGGTATGAAGACGAGCTATTTCAGCTCCCATCTATCACTGGTTGAAGGTTACTCCTGCAGGGCATTAGCTTCCTGGTACTTCTGACCTGCCCCATGCATGGGCAACGGAGAGTGGCAGTACTTGCATAGGATGTGTCAGGAGGTGCTGGAATAGTGACTGTCAGGGAAACGTGGTCAGGGCACCCAAAACATCTAACTTGGAAGAGAATCTAGCGATGCCAGGTGTATCACCCTTATCCTGGACATTTTCAACAATTTCTCTGGATTCAGGAGTCACATGATGATGATGATGATGATGATGATGATGATGATGATAAAGTAGAAATCCTAGAGCTACAAATTAGAACAGTAGGTAGTCAGCAGATACATGTTGAAGTCTCGGTTCCACCATTCATTGTTAGACACTTATTGAATGCCTACTTTATAGCCCACCAAAACTTATACAATTAAAATTTATTATAAATCCATGACACCTTGTTTGAAAGCCTTAGGTCAATATGTGTTTCAGAATTTCTTGGATATTAAGGGAGAGGGGTTTGGAAGGCAGGATGGAGAAGATAGAGGTATTAAGCAATTCAAATTAGTAGGTACAGAGTAGTCACAGAGGTGTCGACTACAGCCTAGGGAATATAGTCAGCAATATTGTGATAACTATGTATGGGGCCAGGTGGGTACTTGAAGCATCGGAGGGACTCTATAAAGTACATAATTTTCTAACTACCATGCTGTACATCTGAAACTAATACAGAATAATATTGAGTGTAAACTGTAATTGAAAAAAAGGTAATATGATATACATACTGTATAATTTATAGCAGCCTTCCCACCCCCACCCTCCCAGCCATGGTGTCAGGCGGCATCTGATAAACACAGCAGTATACTGGCAAGAAGGCTTGAGATTCTTCACACTCAATGGGGTGGACAAGCACTTTAAAGGGCCACATGGCCATTCAAGTTACATTTTGCCATCAGACAATTTTGGCTCCAAAGTTATAAATACATGCATTTTTAAAGCATTTTATATTTCCAAATGGCAAATAAGAATTTATGAACTATATTATATTAGATTATCTCTAAGCTACCTTTCCCCAGAAAGCTACTAATGATACCCTATTTAGTTTGCTATGAAAAATAAACACAAAATAAAGCCACACTCAGACCCGCGGACGAGAATGAGATTCCAGGTCCAGAACACAAGCCTGGGCAATCTGGGCACCTGGGCAATCTGGGCACCTGGCCTTTTTCCCTTGACAATCGGTCCAGCTCTGGGTGACCTTCACTTTGTTTCCTTTTAGCTGACAAAATGGAGGTATCTTCAGTGACCAACACAAAAACATTCAACCGCAACTTCATTCTCCAAGGCTCCTCAGCAAACAGGAAAAGCACCACCAAGGACTTGATGGTAAATGTCATCTCTGTCCTAAAGCCCATCTCTTTCCCTGGAGATGGTACCTCCATTCTGTACCCCTTTTCTGCCTGTGGCTTCCCTGGTTGAACCCCAAGACCCATCCTTTCTGCGTGGCCTCGTGGCCTGTTGGTGGGGGTGATGGGGACCTAAGAGCGGTGACGAACACCCTGCGGGCATTGCCAACCTTTTCGATCTATGGATACAGCCCCTCAACTGCGTAACCACCTCCTTGTAGGAACCAGTTTTGATAGGAGAGAAATAAACGTGGGCACATGAATGTAAGGTCGGGTTGAGGTGCAGGAGTTTTTATGCTGTTTTGAACCATACTCACTATTCCTTAAATTTCCCAGCAGCCACTTGTGGTCTTGAAAAGGAGCAGCGACTGCCCCTAAAGGAGGCAAAGAATGGGACAGAAGATAATTTGCACAATTAGAGGTCATATAGAGGTCGGGAAGTAATAGATTATTTGCCTAAACACCCACATATGCTTTGGAATTTTGGCAAATGCTTGATGCTACTTATAAGGGATGTGACAATCCAGCTAAATGCCTCAGGCAGACAATGTCTGGAGTGACAAGACCAAAGCAAGAACAAATATAACCTTTGGCCTTTTATGCATCACCGGTCACTCCCTTCCCCGTCTTCTTCCTCCTCGTCTGCGGTCTCCTGAGTTGCACTAGTGAGGGTAACAGCGATGCTGGCCGAGCAGTTTAGAATTACAACCACTGCGCCTATGAGGCACCACGTGGCCGGTGTAGCCCAGTGCCCTTCCTTCTGCGGCCAGCCATCACCCCTGACCTTTCAAAGTCCAATTACCTTGCTCCTGGCCGTTTCTTCAAGGAGCTAAAAGATTCATTATTGCACTAAAGGGCAGACCACCAGGGCTGGGAAAGAACCTGTTATAAGTCAGCTGGTTAAAAATAAATTACCTTTCGTGGAGCTTGAACGTAGATCAGTGGTTGCCAGGGGCTGCGGGGACAGGGAATCGGAAGCAATGGCTCAGGAGGTGAGAGGTTTTACTTGACAGCGAGGGGAAACGTTTGAAACCACACAGAGGTGGTGGCAGCACACACTGTGAACATACTAAATGCCACTGACTTATTCATCCCAAAGGGTTAATGTTATGTGAATTTCACCTTAATAAATTATTTTTAAAAATAAATTACCTTTAAATAACAGAGGCTAAATATGAAAATATGGACACTATTTACTAAATAAATGCAAACAAAAATGGGCTACCTTCAAGCAAAGTAGAATTTAAGACAAGAAACATTTGCAGAGAAAAAACAAGGAGGGAGAGTGTTTTAATTTTGGTGAAATAAAGTCAATAACTCACGAGCCTTCCTTGCTTTGGCAAACAATAGAGCAAAACAATTTATTATGCCATGGTTGGTGACTTTAAAATTCCCTTAATTAAGGTATTTATTTAACGGTGTACTTTACAGAAGGTTCACTTTCTTTCCGACCATCGATGGGCCATTCAAAAAAACTGATTTTATTCCAGCTGCAAAGAAACTCTCAATACATTCCAAAAAGTAGACAGTATAAAAGTACCTTCTGTGACCCCGATGACAAAAGTAACCTAGAACAGTACACTGTTGAATGGAGCTTTCTAAAATAATGGAAAGGCCACATGTGGCAGCCACACATGCCTACTGAACACTTCACATATGGCTTTGCAGGGACTGATCTTTACATTTTCATTTAATTTTAACCTCAATGTAAACAGCCACAAGTAGCTAGTGGATACCGTATTGGACAGGGCAAATCTAGAAAATTAGAACAAAAGTAAAAGTAAGCAAAAACCCTATTTATAAAGCATACACAACTATACATTTATACAAACATACACACGTGCACACACTGACACACACATTTCCAAGGAACTATGAACTAAAGAGAAAAGTAAATCCACAGAGCACTTAGAACGTGAAAACATTACATATATTGAAACAAATGGGCTCCGGATAAAGCTACACTTGTCGTATTTATAATATTAAATGTCTTTTTTGTTATTAGAGAAGAAGCAAAACTAATGAAATAGACATTGAATTCCAGACATCAAAGATAAATGGGATAAATGCAAAAATCAATTAATTAAAACCAGAGAACTATAGAAATTTATGACAATTGAAGAGTTTGTGCTTTGGAAAAATATAAAATAGAATTTCTTTGTAAGCCAAATCAAGAAAAAAATAAATAAAATAAAAACATGAGACTATAAAAGAAATGTAAATTTTTAAATTTAAATATATTAATGTGATGTAAATCTATGCTAATAAATTTTAAAGTCTTAATTCTAATAAAATCAAAATATTCGTGAAAAATAATTAAAGAAATACATTTTTTAAATTGATTAAACCTTTTCAGAAAAAGATCCTCTGGCTAAGTGATTTAGCTGATAAAATTTGAAGGAACAGTTAATTCCCATGCAATATAAAATGTTTCAGAGCAAAAAAAAAAAAATTAGAAACTAAAAGATATGTTGTAAAGCTACTATAACCTCAAGGACCAAAGCCTGGCATGGCTGGTAAGTGTGTACACATGCTCCGTGCTCACACATATACACACATTCACATAGTCATATACACAGAGATATACACAAACCACACACTCATTGTGTTTCTTCAGAGAAATGATGCATACTAATAAAATACTAACAAATTAGACACAGAAGAACATTAATAAATTACCAGATAAATTTCACAGGAATGCAAGGAAACCTTTAATATTGAGATAGTGATGAGTAAGTCACATCAATAATTCAATAAGAAAAGTCATTTCTCCAATTAATTCATAGTTTAATCCAGTTCTCATAAAAATCTGTGTGGGCCTTTTTTTTAAAGTTTACGTAGGAATAAATCAGAAAGAATAGATAAAAGCATTTTCCAAAGTTAAAGTGGTTTTCCTGCCAGATTTTCAAACAAATTAAGAGCTGTCAAGCAGCAATTTTCAACCTTTTTCATCTCAGGGAACATATAAACTCACTCAAATTCTGTGGCACACCAAAAATGCATATTTTTTGCCAATCAGACCAAAAAAAGAGGTATAATTTTGATTCATTCACACTGGATGGCCATTGCTGTGTTGGCTGTTATCATTTTTTTATTTGACAATCAAAGGGAAGGGCGGTCAGTGCCCCTGGCTGGGATTGTATGTTTTAAAAACCCTTGCTGCATCATGGTGGGAAACAGCTTCTATAAAGGAATTGGTGATGCATGGAATAGATTAGAAAGCTCAGATACAGTGCAGGCACATAGAACATGTGTTCTGTGAGTTTTTTAAAATATTGGGAACTAGTAGGGAAGGTACAGGTTTTCTCTTTTTTTAATGTGCTTGAGAGATTGGCCAAGGAGGTGGTAGTGGGAAGGGCACCAACTTGCCTTAGTCCATATACCCAAATGCATTTCAGGTGGATTAAAGTGCACCTGGGGAACATGCATCACTTTTTAAATACTGTGAACAATGTAGCTGGTCAATGAGCATGAATACCTTCTATGACATAAAAAAGCAGCCGCTGTTTTCCATGCCTCTCCTCCCTTCTGCCACGTGGCTGATGGTGTGCTCATCGTCTCGCCTCAGGAGCCCACTCTGGAATCCGCTGTGATGTATTAGCGCCACGGAGCTCCACTGCCAGTGACCCACTGCCTCCGGCGTACACGACAGTGCCTTGACCCAACAGCCGTTGAATACTGTATGGATCTCCACCTGAGGAGAGGGCCTGGGGAGCCACGGTGCACAGGGCCGTCCTGATACCTCACAGAGAGCCGTCCCAGACATCGGCATGGCGGTCTTGCCCGCTCTCTGCCCTAGGCTCCCAGGAGAAGCCAGGACAGAAAACCGAGATGCTGGCTTCCAACAGCAGAGCTCCACGTCCAAGAACGCATCATGTCCCTGTCTGCTTTGCTACTGTGTCGTCTTTGTGATTTTTTTTTTTATCCTTTGGCTTCAACTAGAATGACATATCAACAATTTGTCCAAAGAAAAATGGTTGGGTGGGGGTGGGGGTGGGGGTGGGGGTGGAGGGAAGGGAAATGGGTATTTTCATTTACTTCATCATCAATTCTTACTAATCTCTCACAAGCATCTTACCTTGCAAACGCTAAGGGAAGAAGTGAACATGCCCCTGTGGGAGCTCTAGGGGCTGTCACAATTGGAGAGTGCTCGCCCGTCAAGGATGCAGGTCCCCCTTTAGCCACTTCCTTCCGGCTAGGCCCCCAGCCCACCGCACCACCAGTCATTCTCATTGCTTTGCCGTCACCAGCCACAGAATAGAAAGCTCTGCCTCAGCCATGCCACGTCCCGGCCCATTTGAAATTCATTGAGAATGTAGGTTCTTCCTTGGACTTCCTGAGCCTTTCCCCCCGCCCTGGAGTGGAGAGGGGCTTGAGAAAGCCCATCACTGGCTTGACTTTAGGGCACTGTCCAGAACCAACATGACGTGGGATGGCGATGACTGCCTCTAAATGAGGTGTCACTCGATGCATTACCGCAGACTATAGCCACATGAGAAAACGGCCTCCAAAATTTACTTCCCAATAAATATTCAGACAAAGTAGTAAAATGACCATAAAGACAAAAATAGTTAAGGAATAGCCAGAAAACTCACAGGACAAATGGAATTTAATGGACACAGAGTTGGTACTAACTCTGTTTCAGGTCTCAAATGCATGACTATGTAGACTGTTTATAAAAGCAAATGGAACTGGAATTTCACTCAATCGATCATTCTGCTAACATATTCTGAATCTAAGGAAGAAGGCGAAGATGGGAGGCAAGGGAATAGTATGACTGATGTTTATTATTCTTCTCTTTTTAATCCTTAGAGCAACCCTATTCAATAGGGATCGCCCTTTTTTTTATATCTGGAGACTGAGGGCCATAGACATTAATTTGCAAAGTCACACCTGTAAGCTAAGTGTAATTAGAATGCCTCACGCCGAACAGCCTCCCTCTGTCTCTGTGAGGTTCCGACATCTCTGTCTTTTGCTGGCCGGCGCATTCCCAGACCGGACTTGCTGCTGAAACGTGTGTTGTGGTACATTCCTGATGGGGGTCTATCTATCTTCCAACAATTATTCTTGCTGATGCTGTGTGTGTCTTCTCCAACAGAAATAATGCCTTTGAAGTAAAGTAAATCTTTGGTCTTCTGCTCTGTCGGTATGGTTCAAAGCAAACAAATTCAAATTTGAAAAACACAACAAAGAAGATCTGGTTCCAAATAGAACGTTTTCTTTAAGAGGCATGAAAAGCAGCTATCGTTGTGTTACAGTGTTAAAATATTCAGTTTTCCTTGACGAAAATGTGTACTGTGTGAGCCTTGCAAAAAAAAAAAGAGAGAGAAGAGGAAGAGGAAGAAAAGAAAAAGCCTGCTCTATGGCATTTGAATTTTTATAAAGGTTTCCATGTGCCAAAAAAAGTGCAAAGATTTAATTTACTATTAAAAACCATAAGTATGTGTTATAGTTCCAGAAGAATTATTTTGTCATCAAGTGATTTTGATCTTCAGTGTCAATATTTATATTTAGATTAATTTTTATAAATGAAAATATTTTAATGGTTTGAGAAAATGAGGATGACAGGACCGTTGCTGTGATGACTTCTGAAAGTTACGCTTGCCTTCATGTTGTATGCACATGGCCGAGAATTACTGTCAGGAGAAAGGATAAACAAGTAAAAGTCATTTATGAAAATAATGTTTGTAGGTATGTGATTTTTGTTTGTTTGTGTTTGTTTTTTGGTTAGGAAAGGCCAGGAGAGAAGAGGGGCTAGGGAAAGAAGTCAATGGTTAGTCACCAGAGGGGCCAACATTCAAAGTCACGATTGCCTCGTACCCCAGTCCTTCCAGTCCCCTCTCCATGCTGTTCTCCTGAGAACAGAATTCCCAGCAATCACCTCTACTAAGTGACACCCAGGTAAGACCAGCAATTCTCCAAGCAGGGGATCATAGTGAGAGGATAGGAGTGGTAGTGTGATTTTGCCTCTTAGGGGACATTTTTGATCGCCATATCATGGAGTGATCATACAGTGGCCAGGGATGCTCCTAAGCATCATACAATGCACAGGACAGCCCCCCACAACAAAGATCATCCAACTCAAAATGTCAGTAGTACTAAGGTTGAGAACTTGGGTTAGACCCTGGTGGTAAGCCTGGGCATCGTGGAGAAGCCCCTGCCAGAAGTCCCTCAGCAGGGACTCTGTAGTTGAGCGGGAAGCAGCTCAGGAACTCCCCTGGACAGCCTCAGGGCAGTTGTTGCTCCTCTGTGTCTGGCCCGTCCAGAACTCTGAAGCCGGACACTGGCCCCCGCCATCCCCACGTAGGAGGAGTAGGACCCCTCCACTAACTCGAAATGAATGTGTGAATGAAAACACTGTAAAAGCCAAGAGCTTTCTCTGCCTGGTGGGCTAAAGCAGTCCATAGAGCCCTGACCAGTTTTGCTCAGTGGATAGAGCATCAGCCTGTGGACTGAAGGGTCCCAGGTTCGACACCAGTCAATGTTATGTACCTTGTTTTAGGGCACATTCCCAGTAGGGAGTGTGCAGGAAGCAGCTAAATCAATGTTTCTCTCTCATTCGATGTTTCTAACTATCCCTTCTCCTCTCCCCTTCCTCTCTGTAAAAAAATCAATCTAAACTAATAAAAGTGGAATAGTAAAATTAACCGTTTCTCCGGGATGCCCAACAGCCAATCAGAGCGACTGTATGCAAATTAGCCCAGCCAACATGGCGGCTGCCACTCACGGACCTGAATAAACATTTAGGCAACATCCGTTGCAGCAGGAGCGAAAGGGAAACTACCTGCGCTGGCTCCTTAGCCTTTTGCCTGAAGCAAAACACATTTCTAAGAGTAACAATTGTTTCATTATAGAAGCAGCGAGGTGAGGCAGAGGAGGCTTCCTTAGTAAAAGGTCTCACCTTAAAGGAACAGCATCAATTATAGGAGATAAACCCCAGAAACCTGCGTCCAGCCAGCCTTGCTGGGACGTTGGGTCAATGGGAGCTGTGGGCAGCCTTAAAGCCCCTCACCCAGCCTGGTCAGGCATGCCAGCAGGTGGACATCCCCCGAGGGGTCCCAGACTGCGAGAGGGCACAGGCAGGGCTGAGGGACTTCCCGAGTGCACAGAGCAGCTGCAGGGCAGAACAGCGCAGGACCCAGGACCCGTGAGTGGGAAAGAGGCAGCAGGGTTGGAGGGCACTGGGAAGCGGGTAAGAGGTGGCAGGGGGTTGGTGGCCTGCTTGGTGGGCTTCCCAGGCCCTTTGCGGGGCATCGGGGAGTGGGTAAGAGGTGGCAGGAGGTCGGCGGCCTGCTTGGTGGGCTTCCCAGGCCCTTTGTGGGTCATCGGGGAGTGGGTAAGAGGTGGCAGGGGGTCGGCGGCCTGCTTGGTGGGCTTCCCAGGCCCTTTGTGGGGCACCGGGGAGCGGGAAAGCAAGGCTGCAGGGGCCGGGGTCCTGCTTGGCAGCTTCCCAGACCCCTTGGTGGCACCGGGAAGTGGGAAAGGAAGGCAGCAGGGGACGGGTGAGTGGGAAAGAGTCGGCGGCCTG
>PVJC01021904.1:0-27829 GCA_004026665.1 Murina feae | reverse complement strand
GGCAACCCCCAATATCACATGGTTAACTTGTGGTAGAACTAAGATTTATACTCAGGGCTTTACATTTTCAAAGTCAATGTTCTTTATGATGTACCATCCTAACATCAGTTCACTAGTAGTAGCCTGACGTAACAGGTAAACATAATTCCTTAATAGTTACAATATCAACTAATGGGATAAGGTGTTACTTTCACATACAGCACCCCACACAATCTTGCTATAATTGAACTTTGCATAAATGAATAATTACAAATTTTAATTTTTCCCATAAAGAAATATTTAAAAAAACAGAGGAAAGGCTAGATTTGATTCATTTTTTAAGACATGGTCTACCAAAACATTATCTTCAGTGAAGCTTCCTAAAAGGCTGAAAGTAGAATCACAAGCTAAAGCACCAAACAAATCAGAAAGATGTGTCTATGTGGACCAACCTGTGTAACTACAGGCCAGCTGTCTACCTATAGCGGACCTGGAGTACGCCAAGTGTCAGAGGGTATGGAAGCTAGTTAGGGGTATAGGGAGCAGCCATTCCCCTAGTTGAGGCTTTCCCTTAGTTGAGGTGTTTTTGTTTTGCTTTTTGTTTTTTTTAGCTCAAATACAATGAAGAAGTGCCTCAAAAATTCATGATACAAATAACAAACACAGAATAATTATCAAGCACCAGTTTAGGGAGGAAAAAAATACATTTTAGGCAGCAAAGTTTAAACATTTTCCTTCCATAGATACATTCTCAAGAAATCACTAGAAGAGACCTCCTAGTAACAAACCAAGAAAGAAAAACAAGAAAACCAGAAATTTTCAGGACTCCTGGTGTACAAAAGAAACTAGCATGATAAATGTGTGGCAAGCACTGAAAGCAACCAATTCGGACTGCAGAACTCCATGACAAAAGGTGCAAGTGAAAATGACAGCCACCTTTAATTGGGAAGAATTTTACAATTCTAAATAAAAATGAGTTGATAGGAATAAAAAACAAGGGAACAACAGTGCTCGGTAGAGTATATTTTCATTGGACAGAAAATTCCTTTTTCTTTTCCCAATTTCTAAAAGCTTATGAAGAATTCATTTTTGTTTCAGTAGATTCAGTTATTTCACTATTAGAGGCAAATGAATGCTCCAAATCCTTTTTTTTTTTTTTTACTGAAAAATTATATATAAACAAAGTATTTCTAAGCTTGATAATGCATAGATTATATTGTGTGGGTGGGGTTCAATTTTTAGGTTATTTTTAGATTTTTCATTTTGTATTTTGGGTCCGATAAATATAAATTAACAATGCTAGCATACCCAAGTGATTGCTTTTTCTTTTCTCTCTGGCAGCACATTTCTCTTATGACCATTCCCTTCTTATTTCCAACCTACCCAATTTTTCATAACCAAACTATTGCAATGTTCATTAATCCTAAATCTGAAAAAAAAATTTTGGAAGGTAGCATTTATATTAAAGGGTGTTTTCAAGGGCACTGTCCTAACACTAAAGGGTATAAATTGTTAGGGATAGTCATAATTTTTTCATACATGCAGTGAGTATTACTAGGTGGTTACTGGGTTGGCTACTACCCAGGATTCAAAGACAGACAATTCATATATCTAAGCCTCAATAAGCTTAAAATCTAATAGAGTTTAAATACTTACAGTAAAAAGAGAAAACAAAATAAAATGCAGCAAACTCAAATCAGTGAGCATATTTCTAGCTACAAAATTCCTATGCCATCTCCAAAATAAGGGTGGTCCAGGGAAAAGGCAAATCATTGAGACTCACACTAGATCCTGATTCTACTAGTCATTTTCCCAGGGTTCTTCAGAAGATTTTAAAAACACAGAAGTTGCATAGACATGTAATCTATTATACATCTTCTTCTAGAGCAGTGGTTCCCAACATGGGGCACATGCCCCACAGGAGAGGGGCAATTTGATTTTTAAGGGGGGTAATTCAAGAATGAGTTATTAACAGTGAATTTTCTGTATTTCTTATGGTTCTAGGGGCCTCATATATAGTATATAAATATAAATTGACATATTTATGCATTTCAGTTCTCTAGAATGTTTTGAAACTTTATTTGCTATTTTTCATATCACTTTATATTATTATTTCAATACTTTCTTAGTGATTTCTTCCTCAGTACTTCAACTGTCCTTTCATTCCTTTATTTTTCTCTTTTATGGATGCCATGTTCTTTGGAAGCTTGTTTAGATCAAGGTAATGGCCATTTAGGCTTCCTCCACACAAATAGGAGTTCACTTTTTGAATAATAAGAATTATATCAGGATTTTAGAGATGCTTAGGAAGGGCATGGCCAAAAAAAGGTTGGGAACCACTGTTCTGGAGTATGAAAATAAAGCTAATACTGAAATGACTTTCTGACACAAACAGATCAATATCTCAAGTCGCTGAGCACTATGTCTGAGACCTTACAGAGACAGTTTAGAAACACCATGATTTGTTTTTAATGCAGTAACATTTGTGTAGCTTGTTAGGGATGTGAGGGAGCACATCGACGCCGAGTAAACAGACACAGTGAACTGTTCTCCCCTAATGATAATGTCAGCTCGCTCATGAAGAGGATAATTAGGAAACAAGCAGAAAACGATACAGAATGTTGTCAATAAATGGCAAAATGTAAACTATGGACCAGGACAGTTACTATGCTATAGTTTCTGGATAACCAAATTTCAACGTTGAAAAGGTGTAACACTGCCTTGATGTAGCCACCAAAAATCCTGAACACCTATTTCTTTCTTTAAAAAAAACAAAAACCTAGGGCACAGGTGGTCTCCCACCCAAGTAGTAACCAGGACCGACACTGAGTAGCTTTGGAGATAAGGCACCTCCAGAATGGCATGGCCTAACACCCAGGTGTCGGTTCATCTAGTTCTTATCTAGGCTTTACATTCATCAATATTTCTTTTGCTGTTGTTCACTCGTGTGTATTTTTTTAAATGGTAGTGATGATTATTACACATGTAACTTGTCTAAGAAATAAAAGGAACAGAACCAAGAAACATGGCTGACGGGTGGGCAAAAGTAGCTTTACAGTTGTGGGTACATGAAACAAGTAATAAACCTATTGTAATTATCATAACATGCATGTTTTTTTCCCATATGAACAACTATGGGAACCTACTTTTGTCTACTACCTCTGTATTAAACAAAATCTTTACTTTCTACTATAGCATGATTTCTCCCAATACATTTCCCTTTTCTAAGATTAAACTCATTTTTTCCATTATAACCAAACCCACAAAAATCCACTTATGTCAAAGTGAGATCCTACTCTATCCTAATGTCCTCAACACTGGGTAATTACTTTGAAAATGTTAAAAAACCCATTCAGCCCTAGCTGGTTTGGCTCACTGGATAGAGCGTCGGCCTGTGGACTCAAGGGTCCCAGGTTCGATTCTGGTCAAGGGCATGTACCTTGGTTGCAGGCACATCCCCAGTTGGGGGTGTGCAGGAGGCAGCTGATCAATGCTTCTCTCTCATCGATGTTTCTAACTCTCTAACCCTTTCCCTTCCTCTCTGTAAAAAATCAATAAAATATATTTTTTAAAAAACCATTCAAAAAATCGGCAATGCACCTAAATAGACACTTTTCCTAAGAGACATAAGGAAGGCCAAGAGACATATGAAAACATGCTCAAAGTCACTAATCATCCAAGAGATGCTAATCAAAACAACAATGCAGTACCATCTCACACCTGTCAGAATGGCTATCATCAACAAATCAACAAATAGCAAGTGCTGATGAGGATGTGGAGAAAAAGGAACCCTCAGTGCACTGCTGGTGGGAATGCAGACTGGTGCAGCCACTGTGGAGAACAGTATGGAGTTTCTTCAAAAAACTAAAATTGGAACTCCCATTTGACCCAGTGATCCCACTTCCTGGAATATATCCCAAGAAACTAGAAACACCAATCAGAAAGGATATATGCATCCCTATGTTCACAGCAGCACAATTCACCATAGCTAAGATTTGGAATCAGCCTAAGTGCCCATCAGCAGATGAGTGGATTAAAAAACTGTGGTACATCTACACAATGGAATACTACGCAGTGGTAAAAAAGAAGGAATTCTTACCATTTGCAACAGCATGAATGGAACTGGAGACCATTATGCTAAGCAAAGTAAGCCAGAGAAAGATATCATATAATCTCAGTCATTTGTGGAATATAATGAACAACATAAACTGATGAACAAAAACAGGTCCAGATCCAGAGACAGAGAAGCATCAATCAGACTGTCAAACCTCAGAGGGAAGGGAGGGGAGAGTGGGGATCAGGGGTAGAGATCAACCGAAGGACTTATATGCATGCATATAAGCCTAACCAATGGACACAGACATCACGGGGATGAGGGCATCAGTTTGGCGGGGGGTGGGGAGGTGGGGGAGGTGGGGGGGTGTGGAATGGGGAGATAAGGACACATATGTAATACCTTAATAAATAAAGAAATAAAGAAAAGAAAGTGTTACTACAAGTATTTTTAAATGGTGAATTCTGGATTGAAATCAAAGCAAAAATATAAGAACGAAAGTGTAGATCATTAATGACTGTGACAAATACAAAATATTTTTAAAGTGCAGCTGTAAGCACATGTATAAGCTAGGAAAATATAGGAATTTTAAGCAAAAGCTAAGCATAGAAAAACCTTTTTATGTGTTTTCAATACATAAACAAGAGACATTTTCATGCCTGGATTTTTTTTTAACAGTATCCAATAACATAGGAGAAAGGAAACAGTTACGGTTCTATTATGTACATCCACATTTTTCTGTGTTGGCAAAAGCACAAGTGAATCACCCAATGGAAAGAATGGCATTAGGAAGACCAGGATGGCTGAAGGTTAAAATAATTTTCTATTTTCTGTAACTAACACCTAATTCTTACTTTGGCTTTATATTAATAACAGCGTTTTGTTCTCCATCTTGTTCTTGTTTATATTCTTTTTAATGAAATTGATGATGTTACACATGTAACTTGCCTGGGTGAGAAATGAAAGGAACAGAACCAAAAGGATCTTCTGGAGGACGGTTCTGTGGAGCAGAAAGAGGTTCTACATTCTTATCTGAGGATGCGCTCTCCTCGAGCCTATCTGCAAAAATAAGATGAAACAAAACAAAAAATAAAATAAAATAAAATAAAAACGGTCTTTAAAAAAATTTTAAGTGGTTTACAGTGTAAATAAAAGTGAAAATTAAACAAAGAAACCGCGTTTTTGAAAAATATTACATTCAGAGTTCATTTTTATAACTATTAGGGGTAATCTTGAGTTTAATACATTATTTGTTGCTACAAAAGCAAGTTTAACAATGTAATCATAGAACTAGATTTCACTAAAAGCAATGAACTTCATCATTTGGTTTAGTTTATTTAAATATTAGTTGTCTTCAACTTGTAACATACTAGACCTGAACTTAAACCCAGCGTACTAAACAGGCATATTTGGCAGACTTTCTCCATATATATATATATATATATATATATATATATATATATATATGAAAAATATTGCAAATGGTCTCTCATTCATTAAGTAAATCCTATTTCTCAACAGCAATAAAAAGTAACACTATATTTTATAGTCCATTTCTCATATTGTTTGTAGTTATTAAATCATTCACATACACACAGGTACAAAGATATAGCTATCTATTAAATTAAACATCTTAATGACATACCTTATTTATTCACCCAGCAAATACTTCTGTATTGTTCAGATATAGGCACTGTTTTAGGCAATGGGCATTCAACACCAAATTAAACAAAAATGCAATAAGCAAATGAGAAATATACATGTAGCATGTTAAAAACAAATAAACCTACAGACCAAGCCTGGGGAATTTATAAGGCCCATGAAATTATTTGGTCTGGCCCTGCCCAAGGCATTAAGGGCGAGTTGATTAAATGTTTGACCAAATTTTGTAAGTTAATAATTTTGTATGACTGACGAATGATGTGATACTCAAGTGGCTCTTGGCAGAAAACAGGCTCCCCAGCCCTGCTAGAGAGAAAAATGTAGCACCAGGTAAAAAGGTTTAATGGAGATACTGACTGGATGGTTCTGGAAAGGGCCCAGAGATTCTGTACTTCAACAGGCTCCCAAGTGAAGAGATAGTACTGGTCAAGGGAGCATATTCTTCAGAAGGCAAAAGCCTAGAGTCTACATTATCCTGAATATACTCAATTACTGCTATGACCAACTAATTATTTAAGTATCTTTATGATAATGGATACAATGACTAACTTTTATGGCTAAAACTAACTCTGTAAAGTCCACATGAAACTTCAGGTTGCTTAAATTTTTACCTAAATTTTTTTGAAGCACTAATAAATATTTTGTTAAGAAAACACATCTGACTATTAAACTATGCACAAACAAAACTTAAGAGCTGTTTTTCAAATCCAACACTGCAATGAATAACAGTAAAATTTTATTTTAGGTTTTCTTTTTCAAAATATTAACTGTATACTTGATTCAGGAAATTAGTAACAAATGCTGATGGAACTATGAAAAAAAATTTTTTTTTTAATATTTTGTTGTTCAACACCTATTAAAGTTAGTCTTTGTATATTTCAGTGTGTGCCCACCACCCAAAGTCAAAGCAATATACAGATCACGTATCATAGAATCTACACTGAAATCTATATAATCTTTAATCAACATCACCCCAATAAATTTAATTTTAAAATATTTTTTAAAATTTTGAACATTAAAAAAAAGCGAGAGATTAGTCTCATAGCATATTTCTGAAAAAATAAGACTGGAGAATACTTTACGTAACCAAGGGTCTTTAATTTATTGTGGTG
Organism: Murina feae; assembly: GCA_004026665.1. NCBI lineage: Eukaryota > Metazoa > Chordata > Mammalia > Chiroptera > Vespertilionidae > Murina > Murina feae. The sequence continues at coordinate 21,022 of PVJC01021904.1, read as the reverse complement.
GGAAGCCATAAATCAAACCATAAGAGTGGCCTAAGAATCAGTGAATCATAAGGTACCTGTGATTACCCATGTTTTCAGGCCCTGAGTGCATTTATAGAATATCTGTGAAACCAGAGACTGTGCTTTCTATCACAGTCCGAGAACTCCCCAATCCATTCTTCATTTCCCAAATTCTGGTGCACAAAAAGTGAGGGCAAAGGAAAAGGGAGGGGAAGACAAATGGAGAGACTGTCTCAGAGTAACAGGCCACAGCGCATCATTATCCAAGCAAGATCTCTCATTCTTGAAAATCAAGGCGGAGTTCATAGGAACGTAGGTCTAAAACAGGATCACACTTCCTTCCTAACCATCTGCATCAATCACTGCCAGGATTCCTGTATAAAATGTAGTTACCTGAGACCTACCACAGACCTAATGAACCTGACTATCTAGGTAGGGAGTCTATATTTTAACATATTCTTACAAGTTTATAAACTATTATACCAAGTTTGGAATATAAAAATGCAAAGTTACCACTAAGATTCTTTAAATAATCACACACTGATGGGTGAATTCATGATAAATGTTCAAATAAACACCATATAGTAATGGTAAGAGTATAAACATTACCATGTAGGAATAAACTAATATTTTTATATAGAGGGTCCTCATAATTAAAAATATGAAGACACTGTTCAATGCAAACATTATCCAATTATTTCAAAACAGTATCAGGATAAATTCACTATAAAGTGAATCATGTTCTCATTGTTCCACAAAACATAGCATCAATTTTTCCATGAGAGTTTTTAAGTAATTTAGGTTTTCAAAGTTCATATGATAATATGGGTACCAGGACAAAAAATAGAAAATAAAAACACATATTGCATTAATTATTTTAAATGATCCATTATTTTATAAATAAAAACTAATGAAGTGGTATGTAGAGTTACTTTTCAACTATATACTCACCCCTAAAATGTATTTGAAGTTCTATTTCAAATAATTGGTTTTAACAATTAATAAATTATAATGATCTGATTATCCCGTGTCTCCCCACCAACACCTAAAAAGAAATACTTTGTTTCCATTTTTAAAATCTTGTTTTTGGGGTCACTCAACATAAATTGTAGAGGAAATGTCAAACAAAAAAGTTGTGGTGAAAACAAAAATTTTAATAAAAATATGTAAGATTGGTTTTACCAAAGTTAAACTTTTAATAGAGCAAAGCTTTTGTTTGATTTGTCCAATAAGAAACTTACCTCTTCTAGCCTTTCTAACAGAACTGTACGGTGTTTAAAGGCAGTATCCTTTCAAAATTTTTAATTGATAGAGATGGCAAAAATACAGCAATTAAAAACCCTAGAATCAAACTATATTCCATAATATCTACCATCAGAAAAAATTAACCACCTAAATTGTTCAAGCCATATTAACCTTTAGGCTGTTCAAGCCAATGGTTAATAAATAAGATTTAAAAGTGCAGTCTTCATCTGATACTTTGAAACTGTTTTAGTATATGTGAAAATTTCTATTATTCTGCTCTGAAGGAACCATAATATAAATTAGCTTAAAATGATGAGAGTTAATGTTCTACAACAAATTAATTATATAAGCAGATGTTTATATATATTTTATTCTGTGGCTTCATAGAAAACAAAACACACATTTAGTAGGTTTTGCAAAATAGCCAGTCTTTAGTTTCTTCTATTCTTCCTTTTAGTTTTGATGTAATTTTAAACAAACAAAAAACAATAAATTCACCATCAACAAAAAAATATTCCATTCTATTACGTATTATTTTTAATTAACATGTAGAGCTACAAAGCTATTTGAACAAATGCAAGTTAAACATTTTCCCAAAGCAAACACGTGTATTCTAATTAGCATTTAATGTGTTAAATATTATGACAATTAGATTACTAAAGTTTACATACTAATCTGGATATTTTGGTACAACTGACAATGAAAAATATACTTAAATTTTTAAAAATATCATTATTAATAATTCTTCCTTTTGATTTAATGTTTTGGTTTTAATTAGGAATAGGTAAAAAATTCTGAAGCATAAATAATATTAGTTACACTAAAAGCAAAAGTAAGAAGAATCTGGTTTATTTCACATGTTAAATTCCTTTCTGTTTTCTTAAAAATCACTAAGAAACAGTTTTTGTTATAATTTTAGTATCTCAAAATATATGATTTTAACATTACCTTCTGGATAATACACATAAGTATTTTCTAAACACCAAATGCTTTTTATTTTTTTCTTTTAATAAATAACCATGTATCATTTAAAAAATTAAATGTGAAATAAGAATGTATTAGTGTGAGCAATCATTACATGGTCAATGGTTATATCTTTAAGAAAGTATCTCATAAACCAAATCTGATTTATTTTATAAAGGACTTTGAAAATTAGTGAAAAATAACTGCCTGAGGAAAAAAGATGAATTTGGTATATCAAATGAATCAACAATTTATTTATTCATTTTTGGAAAGTTGTTAAGAGACAGAGGAACCAATCAGTTAATGACCAAACAATCAACTTTCATGACACTAGCTTTTATCAGAACTCTTAAGTTTCTGGAAGAGGTCTTTTGCCCATCAGTGTAATTTAAACCTGATCTATCAACTAGATCAAATATTAGATACGTTTCTGCTTGTGAGTGAAAGAAGTGTTAGAGATGATTGAATAGCACAGCTAAGTAAAACTTTTGGAGGAAGACTTTTTAACTTATATTCTATATATTCTTGATTTCTTTGTAAACTTTATTAAAAATTTCACCTTTTTTGAACCTCATTATGACTATCAATTACTAAGAGAAAAAAAGTCATGTTTCTATATCTCCTTCCTTGCTGTTACCTGTCACTCTTGCTGTTGTGTTTGCTCACAAAGTCCCTTCTAATTTGGTTTTTTGATTGCCAGCTGAGAAACCAGATAATTTAAATATAACTTTCAAATTCTGGTTAAAAGGCAATAACCTCATAAGTTGGTGCCTAAAGACTTACACAGAAGGTGAGAAAAAGGGAAAGTGGCATTTTACTGAGTGACCAGATTCTTTAAAGACATTTCACTTAATTGTCTTGTGAATACTCTTAGTTAAAGCATCTTTATACTCAGCTTTTAAGTGAGGAAGTGAGGAAGCATTTAAGTGCCTTCACTGAGATTACAGCCTAGTTAAATGGCACGTCAGGGCTCAGAGTTCCTATTTTCTAGTGTTATGTGCCAACTTAAGTGCATCGGCCTCTGATAAGGATTTCCCTAACTCAGGGACTATCCAGGCAATTTGCCAAAAGGATGAGTTACTCCAAGTACAACCTTCACATAAATTCCTCCTATACTTTTACTTGGAACTTAATACCTTTCCATAATCAACACTGTAATGAAGTCTTAACTCTCTTTAGTGTATGTACGTGTGCACAACGACATATATAAAGTACACACATTATCTGACCCTGAAGTTTGAAAGCAAATAGCTGGTTAAGAGTTTTACATGCTAACTGCCCAGCTGACGTGACTCAATGGTTGAGTGTTGTCAACCTATCAACCAGGAAGTTGAGATTCAATTCCTGGTCCAGGCATATGCCCCTGGTGTGGGGCATACAGGAGGCAGCTGATCAATGATTCTCTCTCATCATTGATGTTTTTCTCATCGCCCTGCCCCACTTCCTTCCTCTCTGAAATCAATTTTTAAAAAAATTCTTTTTAAAGAATTTTACATGCTAAACCAATTTTTATGAAATTCTGTACACGTATGCCATTCTTACCTATATGAAGTAAATAAAACTTGGATGTCATTACAAATTTTTACAAGGTCAAAATTATGTGAACAGATTACTCATTCCATAAATTAATTTTTTAAAAGGAGTTTTTTACCAAAGAGTAAAAAATACTGATTTAGCAAACCCTTGGTTATACTCACATTAAGAGCACATTAAAATAATATTTTAATTATTCCTATTTGCTTTAAAAATAATTCTGTAAATTATAATGATCTGGTTATCCCTGTGCCTCCCTGCCAATCCCCCCCTCGTCCCCCCAAAAAATACTTTGTTTCCTTTTTTAAAACCTTGCTTTGAGGTCACTCAATATAAATTGTAGGGGAAATATCAAACAAAAAAGTTGTGGTTAAAAAACAATTTTTAATAAAAAGATGTTGGATTGGTTTCATCAAAGTTAAACTTTTAACTAAAGGCTCAGAACTCATTTTATATCTGCATTTAATCATCAATTTAATTTTTGATAATCATATGACCAATATGTAAAATACCAATTCAAATCCCAAACATCTATTCTTTCATTAACTCAGGGCATTTAAAATTTTACATAAAACTTATACCAATGTGCAACAAAGCATTTCATCTAGTAAATGTTCTCATGAGGCCAGTTACCTAAAATAAACTAGAAACTATAACTAGGGACAAGATCTTTTCACATGCAAAAATGGGTAAACACACTTGAATGCACACATGCACACACATGCACACACACGCCTGAGAAACCTGAAAATTATATGCACCAGAAGTGTTTTGCTCCAATTTGGCAACCTTCTCAAAACACTCCACAGAGTGTTTTACAAGGACCTTTTCTAAAAATGTATGGTGAGGCTTGAGATATATACATATTAAGTAGTTTAAGAAAAGGCAAAAAGGCAATGATTCCAAGTAAAAACATTGAGATATCTGATTTAAAATGGAAAAGAATTTATTTAACTTTTGCCATATCAGGACAACAAAGCAACCCTTTCATGTTATCACTCATTAAAAGGGCATTACAAAACATTAACATAATGTAGTAGCCCATGTTTTCTTTCAGGCACTTTCAAAGGGCATCTCAGACCCACAATATCTTCTTTTAAATATGCAAAAATCACAAAACTTCAAAATGATTACTAGTAAGGCAAGATACTAATGTCTCCCTTTTTATTTGAACATTAATTTTCCATGTTTTGGAGATATTCTGAACTTAACATTCAATAATACATAATATATTTTAAGCATTAGGAATCAGTGTATTATCAGTAATCTTGGGTTTAATAGCTACTATCAAGCAACTGAGTTCTAATGCACGCAATATAATTTGATAGTTCTGTATGTGTTAGAGAAGATGGCCTGATTTTTGCCCTCAAACGCACAAAAAAAATTTTCTATTTACCCACGTAAAGCAGTCTTTGGCCTTGCTGAATAATTATAAAGCTGTTATTTTACTCTGAAGCAAAATAAGCCTTCAAGTGTCCCTTACTTGATCTTAGAAGGTCAAATTCTCTGTCCAACAGTTCTTCTTCTGTTAACTTGGAGAAATTATCCTCTCCAAAAGGATTCCACCCTGACATATCAGGTGGGTTACTGAAGTTCTTCGGATTTGTAATATTTGCAACTGCCTCTTTTTCAGCAACTGACCTAGAGTAATAATTAAAAGAAGAAAAAGATTAAAATTGAATTTTTAATGCCCTACTTTCTATATGCTTAGGAGAGCAGATGGCTGCATTGTTATGAAGATGACAGATAAGGGTATTGAGAGAACGACCGACTGGGTTTTCACAGGCTCTTTAAGGTCACTAGCTGTGTACCCTTGGGTAGGTACCTAAACCTCTCTACGTCTCAGCATCCTTATCTATAAAACAGGAGTAACAGGATATACCTCATAGGAATACTGAGAAGATTAAATGATTTAATACACATGAAGTAAAGAGAACAGTGTCTCATAAAAAAATAATAGTGAGCATTCAATAAATATTAACTATTATCACAGTAAACAAGCCTTAAAATGAAAATCAGTAGCCATATCAAAGTCATCATTCTAAAATCAGTACTATGGTGACTATATGTCCTTTCTGTGAGAAGTCACAATAACTTTCCTTTTAACAGAGGCATTTTCTAAGTAGCTACCAACAAATTATTAACTGCTGGAGTTGCTTTATAAATTAACTAAAATAGATGAGCATTATTTTCTATATAACAAATCTTCCATGGTGTTAAAGTATCAATAGTCTGGAGTCTGGGACCAATGGTTCTATAAAAGTTATCTAATAAGCCTCTAGGCTTTTAAAAGAAAATGAGAGTCTCAAGACTTCTTAACCTAAGAATCCCTGGAAACCTCCCTTCAATCCAGCCTTCAAATATAGCATAGGAATGAGGCAATATAAAAAAGCTGTCAAGTTCCTTCCTAATTCAGATCCAGATGTTCTAAGATTGGTAATGGAGGCACAATCTCTATGTGCTTCTTTTTAACCTCACCCAAGGATATGTTCATTGATTTTAAAGAGAAGGGAATGGGGCGGAGGGGACGCTACGGAAAGATGGGCTCTAAACTAATTCAGGAGCCACTTAAGGACTCCAATCCACAATTATATCTACTTTCCTAAGAATTTCCTGGAAAAATACTTGCCTATTGGCACTGTAAGAGGATTCCATTATGGTTCCAACCTGAGCTGGAAGAGATGAAGTATAGGAAACTAAGGCTGGTGAGAACTCCTGAGGGGAGGTAAGATGTTCAGATGACGCCTGTTGCTGAGACTGCTGATGTTGAGCTAGCATTTGCTGCTGCAAGAAAGTCTGCTGATACCGCTGCACCTGAGATAAGAAATGCCATTATATAAAACAATGCCCAAGTTCACTAATGCACTGTCAGCCCCACACCTGTTTACTATGTTCCTTCTTTTCACACTGGCAACAAAATCAGAAAATTAAAAATAATTTATATCTGAAGGAGCAACTCGCTACTAGAAACATACAGCAAAATGAAATAAATCTAGTAGAAATTATGAAGCTAGTCTAATGTGGAAGGACTCAAAAATTATCCTTTACATATTTTAAGATAACAGAGTAGGTTAGTCCTTGTAATACGGTGGTTTCTGTAAAAAAAAGATCAAACTATTCTCTGAAACAAACATAATTTTTCTTTGGATTTTCTTCAACTAACATTTGCCAAGTGAAAGAGACACAGGACAAAAAGATCATGGGTAATAGACGCATTTTCCTTATACTATGAGATAAACAAAAAATACTATCAGTTAGTTTAAAAGTACCAAGTTCAGGTGCTATAGTTCAGCCCACTTTAAAGCTGCTTTAGAATACATGACTGACTTTGAGTCAGAGAAAGACAAGAATCACACGATCTCACTTATATGTGGTATCTAAAGAATAAAATAAATTGATGATAAACTAAAATAAAATAGGACCAAAGGCATGGGTAAATGAAACAAACTGACAGATTTCAGAGGGGAGGAAGAAAGGGGAGGATGGGAAGAGATCAACCAAAGAACGCATATATACATATATATACAGCCCATGGACACAGACAATAATGTGGTGAAAGCCTGGGGAGGAGGGGAGGGGGAGGGACAGGGACAGGGACAGGGACAGGGTGGAGGGAGGCAAAGGCTGGGGGTGGGCAGAGAAATGGGTAACATCCCTAAAAGAGTCAATAATAATCATAAAAAAAGTAGAATAGCTATTACCAGGGGCTGAGGGTGGGGGGGGGGAGAGAAAGAGCATCTTCTGTTTAATGCAGCGGTTCTCAACCTGTAGGTCACAACCCCTTTGGGGGTCGAACGACCCTTTCACAGAGGTCACCTAAATACATCCTGCATATCAGATATTTACGATTCATAACAGAAGCAAAATTACAGTTATGAAGTAGCAATGAAAATAATTTTATGGTTGGGGGTCACCACAACAGGAGGAACTGCATTAAAGAGTCGTGGCATCAGGAAGGTTGAGAACCACTGGATTAATGGATACAGAGTTTCAATTTGGGGTAACAGGAAAGTTCCCAAGATAGAGAGCACAATAATGTGAATGTACTTAAATGCCATTGAACTGTATACTCAAAACAGAATAAAATGGTAAATGTGATGTTATACATATTTTACCACAATAAAAAACAAAAGCTATTAGAGTTGTCCGGCTTTAAAAAAAAAAAAAAAAAGAATATATGACTGCTTTGATAAAATATGAGTAATTAGCTCAGCTGATGTGCTCAGTGGTTGAGTGCTGACCAGGAACCAAGAGGTCATGGTTCGATTCCCAGTCAGGACACATGTCCAGGTTTTGGGCTTGATCCCCAAACCCAGGCATGGGGGGAGGGGGCATGCAGGAGGAAACCAATCAATGATGCTTCTGTCTCATCAATGTTTCCATCTCTCTATTTCTCTTTTTTCCTCTCTAAAATCAATTCTATATAGATGTATATAGGATACATAAAAATACTAAAGGCACGGTGCATAAATTCATGCACCATTGGGGTCCCTCGGCCTGGACTGCGAGATCAGGCTGAAACCAGAACTCCCACATCCCCTGAGGGGCTCCGAATTGCAAGAGGGTGCAGGCCAGGCCGAGGGATCCCACCGGTGCACAATCGGGACTGAGGAGGTACGCAGGAGGTTAGCCAGCTGGGAAGGGACTGCGGGAGGGCTCCAGGGCGTGACCGGCCTGTCTTGCTCAGTCTCAATCAGCCAGACCCCAGCAGCAAGCTAACCTACTAGTCGAAGCACCTGCCCCCTGGTGGTCAGTGCACACCACAGCAAACGGTTGAGCGACCTTAGCATATCATTAGCATATTAAGCTTTAACTGATTGAATGGCCAACCAGACACTTAGCATATTAGGCTTTTATTACATAGGATATATAACTAACTAACTTGAATTGATTTTGAAATAATTAAATTATGAATAATGCCACTCACACTGTGAATTCCAACAGCATATTCAGAGAGAAATCTCTAGACATTATGTAACACTTACCATTGCAGGATACTGTGGTGCAGAAGGCTGTGGCTGATATACTGAGTGCATTAAAAACTGTTGCTGCAGTATCTGTTGCTGCTGCATTGCATGTTGATACTATAAGGAGAAAAGTAAACAAGTTCATCAATATTACTCATGCTTTTTTTGTGCTATAGTCTTTCTTTTTCCATGGTGATCTTACCATAACAATGACTTGGATACTCAGGAGTCCAAACACCAATGTAAAGTAGCTATAGTAACTACAACTCATAAATGTTTATTGGAAATGGCTTCAGAATTATCAATGAAACATAATGGACTCAACCAAAATCATTCCCAGCACAGTTTAAGGATGTTGGGATGAAACCTAAACACATTTACCAGTTGATGGAGACCCTAAAGTTACTTGTGTCCAGAATCCATTACATTCAATTCCCAAGCTCCTCTTATCTCCCCTTTAATTATATCTTCTAGCCATCACCTACTTAATTACCCTCCACTCTGGGTCAATTAGTCAAGATCAGAGGAAGGACACACCCTTGAGAAGTGCCATTCATATAACTGGCTCAAACATATTTTGGGAAATGATAAAAGGATAATGGTGACAGTCATGAAATTTAAAATAGTTCAGTGAAACTAGAAATTTGAAGGTTCTCATGAGGCAAAGCACAGAACTGAACTTAAGGTCATTTTAAGTTCTCTAAATGCCTCCCTCCACCATCCACAAATACACCAAGCAAAAATACAAAACCAAAACCTATGACAATGTTACTTCTCTAAGCTTAATATCACCTTTCCAGCAATAACATAATTATAGTTTATGTATCTGAACTCAAAATATAACTAAAAAAATATCATAAACTACAGTGTTTATTCATGATGCCAAATAACTAGATAGTCTTTCCCTTATAAAGCCATAATGCAACTATTTCAACTGAATATTCTTAAGTAGCTCATAAATGCAAATAAAACATATTCCTTAGTCAAAAAATTAAGCCAAATGTTTACCTGGATCTAGAGTTCAAAGTGCCCGTGATAAGAAAAGGAATTCACTGATATTCAAAGCTGCATGCATTTCCCAACGCTACTTTCATGTCTAAAGTAACAAAGGAACTACCTGCTGCATATACGCTTCCTGCTGCTGCTGCTGCTGCTGAGGATGGCGAGGATGGAAATGAAGTTGCTGCAGTCTCCAGTCTCCCTGCTGTAGTTGCTGAAGTACTCTGTTCTGCTGTGGAGGCTGCTGAGGGGGCCCCTGAGCCAGTAAAATCTCAGGGCTGACTCCAGTTCTCATTGCTCCTAAGAGGAATTTCCAAAAACTTACATGAACATACTCATGGATTTTTTTTTTTTAAAGGATGTATTTCAAAACACTAATTCAATAATCCTTTAACGAAGGCATTTATGTCCTTATTTTATAATAGAGGAACTTCCATAAGCACATAGTCTCAAGGGATTATTTACTCTAAATCTAAGTACCCGTGAAAGTTAATTCTGTCAGCTGCAACGCTGAACAAGTCAACATCTTAGAAGCACTTCACGTTTCACAGCTCACCTCTCTGTGAACAAAGCAGCCATGTCAGTCTCTTCTGTATTTCTCAGCCCTGTCACGCACTCATATGAGCCTGTCCTTGCCAATTCTCTCCACCTACAATGTCACTTCCCACCTACTGCAATTCTCATCCTTTAAAGTTTAACTCAAATCTCTCTTCCTTGTTCCTTCATCTAACACTTCTACTCAGTTTATAACATTTCATGCCTTGCACATATTAACTGTTTAATGGCTATTTCCTAACTAGGGCTGCAGAGTGATGAGGTGGTGACTTATTTATCTCTTAGCACCCCAAAGAACCTTTTACACAAAACAAAAACAGATCAATTAAGTGCTACTGTAATGAATGTATTAACACTGTCTCCTAAATGGATATTTATAAGCTTCATAAATTTTATTCTAGGGATAGCCTATAAATAAACTTTAGAAATTAATGAAAAAGATACACACACCAGAAAAAAAAATGAAATACACTATAATTTCTATATTCTCTGCCAATGAGTTACCATAAATTCAAATAAAACTCTTTAATCCTAAGGGGATAAAGGAGAATCAGTTAAAGGAGGGAGAGATGGGTCCTTTTCCATCAACATTAATATCTTCGAACCTCTCTAGGCCTGAAATATGACACCTCTGTGAGAATAGCTTTATAGCTTTTACTAATTCTTCAATTATAAGAAACTGCTTGTTCATTTTAATTACTCCTGCAAATATTTATAAAACATACAGGAGAAAATTAAAACCACAATTGCACCACAGACATAACCACCATTACTAGCCTTTAAGTATATTTGTTTCTAGTTGGAAGAATATTAAAAAGTTAAGCTCCTCAGCTGTACATTCTTCTTTTAGCACCTTGATGTCTAGGAGAAGAATAGTCGTGGCTGGGTTTGGTAAACTCAATCACAAACCAATGATGATCATGCAATAATTCATGAGGTTCACCTCTTACGTCACAAACTGTGACTTTTATTTAGTGTCATTAAGCTAAATAGAGCTCCTTGGTTCTCAAGACAAGGGCATGGAGCACCAGAGAACTCCCAAACAACATCGCAACAAGCCACAAGAAAACAATGATTTCAAGTACATCATTAAATCTTCCTACCATATTCCCCATCTTGCAAATGATGAAACTAAGGCTCAAAGAAATTAAGGGAATTAACAAGTGAAGTTAAAGACAAATGATAAATTAGAAGAAAATACTTATAATACTGTTCACAAAGAGCTAATATTCAAAATACATAAAAATAAAACCTTCAGAGCAATAAAAATAAAGACAAACTATCTTATTTCAAAATTGCAAAAATAATTCACAGAGAAAAATGGCCAGTAAACACATGAAAGAATACTATTAATCAGAAATATCTATACTAATAAAAGGATAATATGCTAATTAGACTGGACGTATTCCAGACATCCATCCTGACAAAGTGGGGACCTCGCCAGGCTGCAAATGGCCATCAGCCCTTCGCCCAGGTTGGCCATGCCCCCCAACGGAGACCCCCTCTCTGATGGGGGCATGGCCAGCATGCAAATGACTACAATCCCTCGCCCAGGCTGGCCCCACCCCCAGCAGAGATCCTCACCCTGATGGGGGCGTGGCCAACCTGCAAACAGCCCTCAGGCTCTCATCTAGGCCGGCCATGCCTCCCTAGCAGGGACCCCCTACCCCAATAGGGGCATGGCTGGCCTGCAAACCCCTTGTGGCTCCCCTCCCCCCAAGGGGACCCCCACCCTGATCAGGGACCCCCATCAGGGCAGATCAGCCAGCCCCTACCCATGCACCAGGCCTCTATCTATACTAATAAAAGGGTAATATGCTAATTTGACCAAATGTCCTTCCGGATAAAGCCATGGTGGCAGGGCCAAGGCAGAGGCAGTTTGGGGTGAGCCAGCAGGGGAGAGCAGTTAGGGCAATTAGGCCAGCAGGGGAGAGCAGTTAGGGCAATCAGGCTAGAAGAGAAAGGTAGTTAAAGTGATTAGGCCAGCAGGGGAGAACAGTAAGGGATCAGGCCAGCAGGCAGACAAGTAGGAGCCAGCGGTCCCGGATTGTAAGAGTGATGTCTGACTGCCGGTTTAGGCCATATCTCTTTAGATTGTGCGATTAGGCCTAAACCAGCAGTTGGATATTCCCTGAAGGGTCGCAGAAACGGAGAGGGTGCAGGCCTGGCTGAGGGACACCCCCTCCCATGTACAAATTTCATGCACTGGGCCTCTAATTTAAATATAACAAAAAGAAAGTTTCACCTATCAACATCTTTAAAAACCTATACTACCAACTGTTGACAAGTATAGGAATGAAAGGACACTCACACTGTTGATAGTAGTGTAAATTTTTGAAGTCTTCTAGGATAGCAACTTGGCATTATCTAATAAATTTTGATTAAGCATACTTCTTAACATCTTCCTCAGAAAAGTGTTCTGACATGTAAATCAAACGTCTGCTATAAGAAGGTTCATCCCAATACTAATAAAAGCAAATGCTGGCTACACACTGAACTGCTCCAAGTTTATTCCAAGAAGAAAAAGTATAATAGAGACCTCTACATTTTTCTCTGATTATTGCTGCATTGTCTCAATATTTTTTATTATTATTACTTAAAATATTACAAAGAGTGGTACATATGTCTCTTTTTTTTCCCCTTGACTTGCCCCGTCTATTTTAAAGAATAGATTCATCTGTTACTTTTTGTGTACACGGGGAAAACAGTATTATTTTTCCAGCTTATGCTAGAAGCACAGAGGACACACGGTGCCCCTGACATGGAAGGCAGCAGGCCTGGCGCTACAGCAAGGTCTTGTTTCCCAGATGAACATAAGCAATTTCACTCAACACCAACACCAGACAAAGCCCTCTGTGACCATGGTGGATCAGGACAACAAGACTACTCCGTGATCATGTCTTGGCCCTGACAAAATCAGGAACTCTGCTCAAACTACAGGAGTGACTGAACCCTCCCTACCTTACCTAACATGAATAAGGGCTGTTTCCTCATCAACTGGGGTTTTGGCTTCCCCCCTTCTATTTATGAAGACACCTAATGATATCACACCCCCTTCCTAACTCCTTCGATTCACAGCAAAGCCCCACTTCCTTACAGTCTCCCCAAAACTACCTAACACAAGCCCAAATCCTTTAATAAGGCTTTTCAAATACCATTTTACTGAGACACTCCCACAGATCCCCATGGCATGTGAGTAATAAACTCATTTGTCCAACTACAAGTGTGATGCTGGTAGTCTTTGCCTGAAGGGCATTAATACGTAATTGATTAATAGGATCTCCAACCCAAAAAAGTAGAAAAGAGAAAAATTAACACACTGAATGTTTACTATGAAACATAATTTTCCTGGATATCATACACCTTTGTTATTTACTCATGACAGGAAAAACTTGTTATTCCCATTTTATAAAAGAGAACAGTGAGGTTAAGAAAGGGTGAAATGAGAATTGGACACAAAGGGTTTCAAATTCCCCTATTTTCCCCTCCCGTCTTCCATAAAATACTCTATCTAGTATACCTGATCACCACAGAGATATGCAGCAATACGCCAGGTAACATAAACATTACTTTCCCTAAGCATATATTTTACTTCACAGTAATAGCAGTAGTTAATAGTTAACATTTATTAAGGACATATTATGTGATAGGCATTATATTAAACAGTCATTTAATCCTCACAACAATCCTATGAGAAAGAATTGCATTTTATTAACATATATTACTAAAAAATGGGGGGGGGGGGGAGCTCTCAGATCCAGGTTCATGAGCTTTAAAATATGGGCTCTTACTCATTAGAGTAGCCTAACTTAGAACATCTGAACATTAAATATATATATATATATATATATATATGATTTAATTAAATTAATGAAATAAAGTGCCAGAGAGGGTTTCCTTGAAATGGGCCTTCAAGTTATATCCCCAAACCTTTGACAGATGAAGTTTACTCTCAAGTATTAGGGATATTTCCTTGGGGGGTGAAGAGGAGGGGAGAGAGATAAATTTTTAAAATCCTGTATTGATTCATAATGCTTAGAGGATAGTTTATATTAGAAAAATTTTTTTTTCTCAAAAACAGATGACATGGCACATTTCTATGCTGCACTGTCCACACAGTCCAAGACAGACTCCGTGGCCAAGGCTCTAGATCAGTGCAAAGACACAGCACTTTGTGAGGCTATAGTTTCAACTTCCTCCTTCCCAATACAATATCAGGTTTTCTATATCCCTCAACTTTATCATCAACCTCCAACCCTACTAGCTGATGACACTGGGGATAACCAAATTGTGGCCTTTGTATACCATACTTTTGTATGTCCTACATCTTTAGGAAAATAATTAGTTGAGTTTATTAGACATCAGTAGAAAGCTTCTTAAAGCATTATGTTATCTGCTTCACAACAGCAAGTTTGAAGTAATTTATATGCCTAGGAAATCAAAGGTGTGTTTACATTAACTATAATTAATGCCTAAGTTGGCAGGGCTATATTACCTTTTGATCTGTGGTTACTGAACTCCCCAAGCACAGGGACTTTAACAGGTGTTGCTGAACTCTGAATGGTCAGCACACTGGGGGTGGCAGTAGTAGAGTTGGCCTTTGGTCTTTGTCTTGGTGCAATTGAGGTTTCTGTTGGTCCAATGGTATCTGTTATTCTACAAGAGAAGAATACATTTCATTCCAAATATTGGGATTATTTCTAATTAACTCTCTGTTCTACAAAGCATCTATTTCAACAGATGCAACTTTAATTATTACAATCATGTTAGAGTTCTTGGCTCCTTCCTAAGACTCACTCACAAGTTTTAAATGTTTACTGTGCCATGCTAGTGTGGCTCAGTGGTTGAGCACTACCTATGAACCAGAAGGTATGGTTCAATTACTGGTAAAGGTGTATGCCAGGTTGCGGGCTCGATTCCCAGTGGGGGACCTGCAGGAGGTAGCTGATTGATGATTCTCCCTCATCAATGATAGTCCTATCCCTCTTTCCCTCTCCCTTCCTCTCTGAAATCAATAAAAATATATTTTAAAGAAATAAATGTTTACTGAAGATAAGAAAGTAAGATAAACCTAACCATTTCCTTTAAACCAGTATGTAACCATTCACAGTCTGCTTCTGAAGCTGGCAGGAAAAGAACATAAGAAGATGGCTCTTAAGGAGATGAAATAAAGGAAATAAACAAACCTTGTCCTAAGGTTTTATACAAAATTGAGAGCTCCCTCTTTGAACAAACCAGAGAAATACAAATAAGAAACAAGTAACAGTATTCCTTAACTTGGACTCTAGGTCTAAGAAAAAAGAGACTGCGCCCTAGGACACATAGTAACAAAAGAAGCCAAAATGGAGCTACCTGCTCACATTAAACTTCCTGAATCTTAAACTTTGCTTTTCTTAAAATACTAAATGGAAATTATATAAAACTTCCCCACTAGGACTTAGTTTAGACCACAGACATGGGCAGTCAAGTAGCAAGCATAATTTTAAAAACAAACAACAATAAATATAATTTAAGAAAACACAGGTATTTGCTCTTCACTTTCAGAAAACCCCAGGGAAAATCTTTAACTTGCATACTTACTAACTTTGCTTTCTATAAATTCAGTACAAAAACTCAATTTTTAATAGTTCACTCTTCAACAAGATTGCAATAAAATCTTTACCAAGTTGCATGAGCATATTTTTAAATGATTTAACACTTAACATTATGCATATAATGATTTATTAAGTGCACATCTGCTGCCATGGATTCAGTCCTGTTTGCCAGAACTGCACAGATCCAGTTCTCTCTTATATCTATACTAGGGGCCGAGTGCATAAAAATTTGTGCACTCAGGGAAGGGGATGGGTCCCCTCAGCCCAGCCTGTGCCCTCTAGCAATCTGGGACTCCTCGGGAGATGTCCACCTGCTGGCTTAGGCCCGCTACCCAGGGGATTGGGCCTAAACTGGCAGCCAGACATCCCTCTGGCAGCCCGGGTCCCTCAGAGGATGTCCACTTGCCAGTGGGAAGCAGGCCTAAGCTGCAATCGGACATCCTTAGTGCTGCTGAGGAGGCAGAAGAGGCTCCCACCACGACTGCTGTACTGGCAGCCATCAGCCTGGCTTGTGGCTGAGCAGAGCTCCCCGTGGGAGCTCACTGACCAGCAGGGGGCAGCTCCTGCATTGAGCGTCTGCTCCCTGGTGGTCAGTGTGTGTCATAGTGACTAGTGGTTCTGCTATTAGGGTCAATTTGAATATTACCTTTTTATTATATAGGATAGAGGGCTGGTACATGGGTGGGGGCTGGCTGGTTTGCCCTGAAGGGTGTCCCAGATCAGGGTGGGGGTCCCGCTGGGGTGTCTGGCCAGCCTGGGTGAGGGGATGAGGGCCGTTTTCAGGCTGGCCACACCTGTGGTGACCCAAGCTCCCAGCCTCTCCTTTTTTTCTGGGACTTATTTATCTTCTATAATTGAAACTTTATAGCCTTGAGTGAAGCCCAGGGCCAGCCAGGGCAGGTGGGAAGCTTGGCATCTTCCATCACCAGGGGCAAACCAAACCTCCTGCTCGCTCCGGCTCCATGACCACCACCAGCTTAGCTGGGTTAATCTGCATACTCGCTCCTGATTGGCTTGAGGGCATGGCTTGTGCATAGTGGAGAATGGTTAATTTGCATGTTTCTCTTTCATTAGATTAGATGAGCCACAAGAGGGACCCATGGGCACAACAATCTTTCTAAGAAGGAAGTTAAAGTATTTTAGAAAATCGCACATTGTATGTATGCTGTTTCCTAAATATAATATTTATGTTTTAGATGAGATGGGGATGGTCTAAGTCATATGAAAACGGAACTAAAAAGCAATAAAAGGTCATGTATACCGATAACAAACTAAATCTTATTTTTATGATAAATCAATATTTATTAAGTTCAAATGATGGATGTGGCATTAAAACCAGTATTGTACTCCCTACACTCAAGTAATTTAAAGAACATACCATATACACTCTTTCTGTTTATCCATTCTTTATTAACAGACCTTACCTGCCTCGTTCCTATTCTAAATCTCTCTCTAAAGTTCTAAAGACTTTGTTTAGTGCTTCCTCGGTTATTTTACCAATGTACCAATAGCTAATATACAATTACTGATATCCAGCAAACATGGCATACTACCCTGTCTTCAAAGAATCATAGTATACCTAGGGAGATAGAGCACATGTTCATGAAAATATACTAAGATATAACAGTAAACATCATCATTGCCACACTAGTACTGTCAGGAGTTTCATGGAGAAGTAATTAATTCTACCTTTAACCTAAATTGGCCTGAGAAGGCTTCAAGTAGGAAATGGAGATAAAAATAAGTAAATAAATAAATATGATTTTATTAGGCAGTGAAAAGAAGCAAAGCATTGTGTGTGAGGAAACGGGAAGAAACACCTGGACAGCCAGGCAAAGTGAAGACACACACACACACCTGCCTAAAATGAAAGACTGAGTTACTACTGCTGCACCGCTTCATCTGCATAATGCAAGAGACACAAAACTGTTCCCACTGCTTTCCTTCTTGTCCTTCCTCCAATCACCTGAACAATCTTCCTAAAACATAGTCTCTACTCTTCTTAAAATCCTTCAGTGTTGGAGAAACCAAGATGGCGGCATAGGTAAACACCGGAACTGCGGCTGTGCACAACCATTTTAAAACGACGACGAAAAGAAAAAACGGACAGCACCCAGACCCACAGGAAGGCTGGAGGAGTGGAAATTCTACAACTAGAAAGAGACTGAGACGTAGAGGAGGTGCAGAAATAAAGTGCAGAGGTACGGAGGCATGCGCGAAGGGGCTCGCGGAAGGGCTGGCAGCAGCATTTCGTACCGCAAGGAGGCACAAGCTCCCGACGGCTCTGAACTCCAGTTCCAGGTGAGTTTCTGGGGATTCAGAACCATACGGGGAGGAGCTGGACTGTCTGGCACCATCTGACACTGTCTGGCACCATCAGGCACCGGGAGGAACTCCAGAGCGGCTTGAGACCCGGTGCCTCTTAGGGCAGGGATGAGAAGCAGCCATAGCTGGTTGCTCTGCCCTGTAGACTCCCTGAGACCCGGCCCCACCCAAGCTGCATGCAGAGGCTTTTGCATATAAAAGGCTGAGTAGCCTCAGGCAAAGTCTAAAATAGCACCTCCTGGGAGATACAAGTGACAGCATACCCAGGGGTCTGAGTGGTACAATCCTAAATACAACTCCTCATATCCATAAGGGACATACTTGGGGCGGACTCCATGAGCACCAAAGCACCACTGAAACAACTCTTGCCCCATAAGCGTGTCTCTAGCACAGAAGTTCTCCCACTGTAGACACAGCTGATTCGCATAACCAAGTGGCGTGGAGGTCATTTCCTCTCAGTGATCACCTAACACAGAAAGCCACTCTATCAACCCAGGGAAGCAGCCAAAATGCAGAGACAAAGAAACGGATCACAAATGACAGAAAAGGAGGAAAGCAAATGACAGGATAAAGAGTTCAAAACCACAGTTATAAGGTTTTTCAAAATTTTTCTAGAAACCGCTGATAAACTTAGTGAGAGACCCTCAATAAATCTAATGAGACCCTCAAGGATATGAAAAAGGACCAACTGGAAATTAAGCATACACTGACTGAAATAAAGAATATTACACAGAGATCCAACAACAGATTAGAAGAATGCAAGAATCAAGTCAAAGAATTGAAATATGAAGAAGCAATAAATACCCAAATGGATAAGCAAAAAGAAAAAAAGAATCCAAAAATATGAAGACAGTGTAAGGAGCCTCTGGAACAACTTCAAGCGTACCAACATGAGAATTATAGGGGTGCCAGAAGAAGAGAGAGAGCAAGATATTAAAAACATATTTGAAGAAATAATGACAGAAAACTTCCCCTACCTGATAAAAGAAATAGACTTCCAAGTCCAGGATGCACACAGAACCCCAAACAAAAGGAATCCAAAGAGGACCACACCAAGACACATCATAATTAAAATGCCAAGAGCAAAAGACAAGGAAAGAATTTTAAAAGCAGCAAGAGAAAAGCAGTCAGTTACCTACAAGGGGACACCCATACGTCTGTTAGCCAATTTCTCAACAGACACTTTGCAGACCAGTAGGGAGTGGCAAGAAATATTCAAAGTGATGAATAGCAAGAATCTACAGCCAAGATTACTTTACCCAGAAAAGCTATCGTTCAGAATTGAGGGTTGGATAAAGAGCTTCACAGACAAGAAAAAGCTAAAAGAGTTCATCACCACCCAACCAGTACTATATGAAATGCTGAAAGGTATCCTTTGAGAATGAGGAAGAAGAAAAAGTAAATATAAAAATTATGAACAACAAACACATATCAACAAGTGAATCTAAAAATCAAGTGAATAAAAAATCTGATGAACAGAATAAACTGGTGAACAGAATAGAATCAGAGGCATAGAAAGGGATTGGACTGACAATTTTCAGGTGGAAAAGGGTGTTGGGAGGAAGGGAGCTATTGGTGGAAAAAAGAGGAACAACTGTAATAATGTGAACAATATTTTTTAAAAAGCAAGATAAATAAATTAATTAAAATAAATTTAAAATCCTGATTTAAAAAAAAAAAACCTTCAGTGTTCTTGCTAGCACAAGAGATTCTCAGCTTCTTAATCTTTAAGGTGTCACATAAGTTTCCAAGAGGGGATGCAGGGGCATTTAAGGAGTAAAGCAGAGTGCTAGAGATTGAAGCAGGGCAGATATATGAGTCATAAAAGTTTTAAAACATGTAATTAGTGACATTAGCTGTTTAAAGATTTCTCCACCCCACCTCACCCCCACAAATATGCTTTGTACATGGAAAAAAGAGTAACTTATTTTTTGATTACTGGATTTATACACATTTAGGGGTTTTTTCAAGCTCTGAAACTATCAATATAAAGTAAATTTACAAATAAACTTTTTTAATATACATATTATGAATAGCAGTGAATTTAGCAGTTAATTATTTTATTTGCTTGTAATATTACTACAGGATTCGTGCACTGGTGCGGGGCATGGCCTTCAAGGACCGGCTGCTGTGGGGGCAGCCGCTTTTCCAGGTCAGCCAAGCAGCTGTGGACTTGCCCTCTGAGCAGCTGCTCCCACTATGGGAGCACAGCTTATCCTGGTCAGTGAAGCAGCACTCCCACTGTGGGAGCACACTGACCACCAGGGAGCAGCTCCGGCGTTGAGCCTCTGCCCCCTGGTGGCCAGTGCACATCATAGCAATTGGTGACCATTCGTTCTAGTCATTCCGCCATTTGGTCACTGGGCTTTCATTATACAGAATAGCTATAGCTTGTATCCTAGTGAAGATATTCAAAGCAACATTCTTATTCAGTTGATTCATGCTTTTTAAAGCTGTATCTACTTCCTTAAACATTTAATAATTAACCAAATAACTATTTAAAAAACATAAGTAACAATAAAATTAAATGGACAAAATTTCTAATTCCCACTTGACTGTAAGAGTAGTTGCTAACTACAGCTATGTCATAGACAGGACACACTGTTGGTCACGCTGAATTCTTGCAGGTTAGATGTAATTTTATTCAATTTCTTCCTGAAGAGTATTTTAAAATTCAAGTAAATGAAGATATTTTTTGAGTCATGCCATATTTTTTAAAAAAACTAAGTCATTCCCAAATGACACTTTAACAACTTACAAATAATAGATTATTTCGAACACATCTCACAACCAAGTCCCAAATAGAACTGACTGCAAGGTTTAAAATTCACTAGTCTAAAC
>PVJC01021903.1:0-27828 GCA_004026665.1 Murina feae | reverse complement strand
AGGGCAAGAGTCTGAGAGATCAACATAGAGGGGGTGCCTGCTCCAAGCCTGGGGGCAGGCCCCCAGCAGGTAGACACACACAGGAGAACTGCTCTGAGCCTCAGATGCGGCTGGGGGCAGGTCCCCAGTGGCGACACACACACATACACACACACACAAAAGGCGCCTGGCAGACTGGGGCCATCATAGGACATCCACTGAGGGGTTCCAGACTGTGAGAGGGGGCAGGCTGGGCTGAGGGACCCCCCCCCCCACAATCCCCCCTTGCACAAATTTCGTGCACCGGGCCCCTAGTATGAATATAATGATGGAATTTAACTTTCCCAAACCTTCGTACTAATGACATTCTGCTCATTAGTACCTGTGGCCACAGGAGTGAATGTCCCTGGGTCTGATCAGTTTCTAAGACATGGAGGGGATGCCCTGGTTTCCCTTGACTGGAAGATGGAGGCAGGAGGGGTGCAACTCTGATGTGTGGAAGGGAGCTGGCTCCTTTGCAGTCATGTGACCTCATGCAGGTTACCCTGCTTCTTTGAGGCTGAGCCTCCCAGCTGGGGGAGGGACCAAGCTATGTCGTCAGCTGCTGTGAAGCACTGGACAGTTTGTAGCTCACTGCCTGGCACCCAGTCCTCAGTTGTTACTTGAACTGGGATTAGGGTTTATGGTGCCAGGACCCTCTTGGGAAGCCTCCTGATCTGAGAGTCAGGAATCCCGTTCAATCACCTGGTTCTCCCTCCCCACCATCCTCTGAGCCATTTGCATCACACACTGGCCATAGTTCTCTTTTATTTTGTCTGACAAGATGCACAGGGTCAGATGTGTGGTTTAGGCATAAGAACTACATCTGCGGATGGCTGCAATGCCGAGCTGCCCCTTTTTGTTTCTCTTCTCTGATTCTTCTTTTCATCCTCGTGTCATTCCACTTTATTGTGCTTAGTTGTGCAAGCTGCCTCACACCCAGTGTGGATAGATATGGGGTGTAAATAATTTTTTGGAAACCCAAACCTTGAATATGTTCAGTAATTCTCTAGGATTTTGCTTGGCTTTTTAAAAGTCACTCACTGGCTCTGTCCGGTAGCACAATGGTTAGAGCATTGGCCCATTCACCAAAGGATCAAGGATTTGATTGCTGGTAAAGGGCATGTACCTGGGTTGTGGATTTTCTCCCCAACCCCAGTGGGACACATGCCGGAAGCAGCCAGTCTATGTGTCTCTCCCACATTGATGTTTCTCTCTCTCTCTCTTCCCCCTCCCTCCCTTTCACTCTCTCTGAAAACAACACAAAACAAAAACAAAAGAAAACACAATGAAGAAATATCGGTAAGTGAAGATTAACGACAAAAAAGTGACTCGCAGCTTCTCTTATTGACTGACTGTAACTATAAAGATAACTGATTCCTATACCAAGCCTAATAGGACTAATTAAATTCCTTGATAAAATGTCCCTAGTCGGGGAAATGCTGTGTGAGATGCTAAAATTCATCTGTCCAAAAGTCTGAAGCCAGTTTTCCTGTGGGTTTTCTTTCTTTTTTTATTTTAGCTGATCAAGTGCTCCTCATGCTTATCATAGCTTCTTTGCCCAAGGTGTCTGTGACAGATGGCTCATGAAGTAGCAGGAATGCACAAAACCTCTTGCTATTATTTTTAATAAAAAATACTGACTATAGAAGAAATTGACTATTGTCAAGATGGAAGATCCAGTCTTTGAAACTAATTATGTCGAATCCAGGCATATTAAGGCTTTCTCCGTATGGGCTGTGTGGTCATGACAGGGGACTTTGCAATTAAAAAGAGAAGTGCAGGGGTACCCCAAAAGACCCAGCCTCCACCCCTTTCCTAGCTTTATACTAGTGTTGGTTGCAAGGTGAATATTGGTATTTGCACTAGAAAATTAGAAATGCATGCAGAAAATGGCTTTCCCGTAGATAAAGACAAACCTCTTAAATGTTGGGAAATGTCTTCGTGAGTATGTTCAGTGATTTGGCATTTGCTCCACAAGACAGAGCCCCTGCCCTCATGCCCAGCAAGGAGTAACTCACGTATCTTGTGGGCTTGATTGCCTTCTACTCCAGCGTGGCTCCTTCTGCAAGGGCTGTGCTGGCCCAGATGTCAGTGCTTGTTTAAACCTTGAAAATCACCTGTTTTGGTATCTAGAGTCATCGATTTCCTGGACTAACTGAGAATGAGTAGGAAAATCTAGCACAGCCTTGCTTGCAATGCTGTTAGTATTTGTAATAAAGTGACACTGTGGTTTGGACAGGACTGGGTTCCACGCCTAAACCTACCTCCTCCTGTTTAAATAAACTCTGTGAGCACTTCTGTCTCCTTATCTGTAAAATGAGGAAATTGGCTCCTATTCCAAGAGGACGTGAGACAAAGTCAGTAAAACACATTGCAATGTGTTTAGCACATAGTAGGTCTCAGATTATGGTCAAATTGAGGAGGATTTTACATAGACCTAATCTCATAGAGCTACTGGGGAGTAAATAGGTAAAAATAAATTAGCTCGGCAGAGTGTTTTGTTTTGTTTTTAATTCAATATTTATGAGGAATTGATGCTCTGAGATCATCAGGCCCAATGAGGCTTTTATTTAAGTATTTATTGCCAACTCAGAGCCACAGGGGCATTAGAGATAATGTTTCAAAACATTTTTAACATTCCTAGGCACCTGCCGTGCAGGGGATTTAGCCCCTGCCCTTAGGCAGTTCCCCATTCCTCCCAAGAGCCTCCGAGTTCAGCAATCAGACGTTGCCCTAAGAAGCTGTGATGGGTCCTGGTGTAGTCCGCGCTCCCTGGCTTTCCCTCTCTCCTGCAGACGCTAAGTGCTCACCTCTCATGTGTCTCTCTGGACCTGTGTTCTACATGTTGTGGGGAACAGAAGGCAAAGGTCGTCGCCCCGGAGCTCATTATCTGGTAAGGAAGCAAACACTGAACAGACGATAATGAGTGATAATTGAAGGGAAAGTACAGGACACCATAGGAATGCAGAATGGGAGGACTGATCCAGTCTGGGGCGGAGGAAGGCTGCCCTGAAGAAAAGGTGTTCAATCCTTCCTGCTCAGAAGGAGCAGGGATTTGCCAGACGAAGCAAATGGTGCCTGGTGCACAAAGGGACAGAATGTGCAAAGACCCTACTGGAAGGGGAAGTAAGGGTGTGCTTGACATGTTCAGAGAAGCCCGTGGAGCTGCTGCTTAAATAGAATTCATCTGTGTTTTCTGTTTTCACTGAAAGCGAACTAATGAGATAAATATAAGGAGCATCCCAGCTGACCTCAGGCCCTAGGTTGAAGGACGCTGGCTCTTCCCTCCCCACCCCCTTTTAACGTTTAGGTCCAATTCTTTGGCCCCATGGTCCCAGTGCTCTGATGCTGGTCCACGATGTAAGGAGTTTACAAAAGAAAGCCTGGGGAGAAGCTTCCTTTATGAATCTGTTAGGAAGACAAACCCATGTGGGGCCACACACCAGCAACACTGTCGTCTTCAAGATTTATGATTGCATGCTCTCGATTAAATGTGTGAGGGGATAAATTAAACTGGGCCTTTATAGCCACGCGCAAATTGCTGGTTGTTTGGGGGCGATTTTCGATTTAGGGACCGAATTGGACTAATAACGTTCATTAAGATGAGTGAAGGCACGGCTTTAGCTGAAAAGCATAGCTCTACAGCAGCACAGCCCAAGTCTGAGTGCTAAAACACATTCTCACCGCTACTATTTCTAGGTGAAGGAGCAAAAGAGGTGTATCTGATTGGAAATTGCAACACCCTGTTGAGCATGGTGTGCTTCAGCAGTCCAGGTTCCTGATTATAGAGACAAACTTCCTTAATGTACCCAATAAAAACTGGACTCGGAGACATCTAGCTAGCGTTCGTGGCTACACTAGGAGAAGGGGGCAGTGAACCTCGGAGCTGGAAATCGCGTTGCTGCTGCTGATCAAGATGTGCGACAGGCAGGCTGTGAGAGGCCTGCTGCACAACCTGTGGCTGTCTGGAGCCGCGCGTGCACTGGGCACTCCGGGGCTCATCTCCCATGTGACCAGCACGTAGGTGCCAGGGACAATTAACAGAGCCGGGGTGGCAAACTCATTAACGCAAGAAGAGAGTTTGCTGTTCAGAGACATTAATTTAACATGACACCGACAGGGGTGTTTATATGTGCTCATTGTGGTGTCAGACATTCTGATCTAATTGAGTTAATTAAAAGTTAATAGCACAGAGCACATCACTGTGCTATAAATGACAGGCATGTGACCAGCCCTCAGACCCTCCTGTTTGAATAAATATTTCACTCACCGTCACATTCCACTTCTGAAAGATTCATTCCACATCACTGCCTCTCCTCTCTTTGAAGAGAGTGAACGCTGTTCCATTTGATATATAAACAAAGGGAACAGGAAAAGATAAAAGGAGGCTGTGCGCGGTGTCATAAATATCACCCATGCTTGCCAGCTCTGTACTTAAGCGCTGACGGGAAGAGAGGAGTGTGTGCTCCTCATTGTGGCTGTGGCACAGTGGGAGGTGGAAATGCCTGCTGGAGCCGGTGTGAGGGTGGGTGACTGGAGGGACAGAGGACAGGTTTGAATTAGGCTCAGAAGACAGGTTTGAATTAGGTTGGTGCAGATCTTAGGAGGTGGGCCAGCCACTTAGTCTCTCGGAGCATCCGTTTCCTCTTCTGAAATGGAGATAAGAAGAGGGTCCGATGTCCATGTCACTGGACACTTTGATGAAGGGGGGGGGAATCTCTCTAAAGCGGTGACATGGTGTTGGCACGTCATGGGTCTCCCATAAAGGCTGGAATGATACTGATTGGAGAGAGCCTGTCCGGTGAGCATGGGGTAAACAGGCCCTAGGCATAGTGTCACCCGCTTCCCTCTCAGTGCTCCGGCGTGGGCAGCCAGTGCCGTTCTCTGGGCATTAGTGTTTAGTTGTTGGATTGGTTGATTATGTTGCAGATGCCTCCGAAAAGGGACGTGCAACATGTACTTACACACAATACCGGCAGAGAAGCACTTGAAAAATCAGTCACATGGGACATGGTAAAGTCAAGTAGAAAAGATCTCAGACTTGAATCCTGACTAAGAAGTCACTGCTTGAGCTAAAACCGAACTCCAGGCCTCCTAGCAGCTTTCTTAGTTTCATGTGTCCTGGATTGTGCACCAGAATACTTCTCCCAAACAAAGAGGCAGACTTTTGGGGCCCCAATTCTAAGGCTGATCTGTGATCGGCCTTCACGGAACCCCAAGAATAGAATTCCTTAGTAAGTTGAACAATTTAAGGATGGAGAAAGGAAACAGTTCTTACATGGCTGTATCTTAGGACAACTCTTGGTGAAGGTCAGAGATGGTGACTTTCAAACTTTTTGATAGGGCCCCACAGTAAACAAAAAGGGGGTGTTTAGATCACAGCACCTCCAATACACGCACACACACCCCCAAAGCTTTACATATAATACTTGCTAGTCACTCTAGGTCAGTGGTTCTCAACCTTGGCTGCACGTTAGAATCACCTGGGGATCTTTTTAAAATCCTGATTTCTGGGCCTCATCCTCCGGAAACTCTGTTTCTTTGTTATGAGGTGGGGCTACAATATTAGTAACAAAGAAACAGTTTCCGGAGGATGAGGCCCAGAAATCAGGATTTTAAAAAGATCCCCAGGTGATGCTAATGTGCAGCCAAGCTTGAGAACCACTGCTGCAGGTGGTGCTTGCCTTCTCATTTCTAATCTGTCTCTTTTGTTATTTAAAATGATGCCCATGATCTATAAATTGATTTCATGATCTGAAAATGAATTGTGACACCCAGTTGAAAAGACAGCTAGCCAAGGTATTAGGTAAGAACACATTTATATGAAAGTGGAGGGACAGGGATGAATGAGTAAGGGTAGGTGTTTGGGGCCTGGGAAAGAATTAAATATTTTTATTAGTGTCTATTTTGCATCCTTCTCTGACTCCTCCCTGGCACAGTGGGTTCTGCATGGCCCAGCATCCAACCAAAGGGAGCCCGTGGGAACAGGCCACACGATTGCCTCTAAGCTTTGTCTGTCTCGGGGAGCACTTCAACTGATAGATGTTCCTTAGAAGCACCTGCGACCTTAGTGGGTCTGGGTGGAGTCTGAGATTCTGCATCTCTAACCAGCTCCCATGTGGTGCTGATGCTGCCAGTTCCTGGACCCCACTGAATAGAGAGGAGAGGAGAAAGCACAGGATGAAACCTTGTGTTCCCAAACGGCAATTCACATAACCATCCACTAACATCCCTTTTCTCATTCAAGGTCATCTTGTTGTCTTGCCACTGTGACTAATTATGTCGCTTAATATGCCTTTGCTGAAAAATGTAAAAGCCACTTGGATGAAATGACAAATAGAAAAAGGATGCATTTGGAAAATTCCCTGAACCGACTGAAGCTGATCCCTAGAGAGGCCATGAAGCCAGAGAGCCTGGGCTTTGGTAGCAATACCTCCTCGGGCGAGGTCACTGCAATTAACCAACACTGAGGGCCCCTGGAGCCCTCACTATGGGCCTCGGAATTCCAGAGACAGGGTCCAGATGTCCTAACTTCAGCCCCAGGTCCACTCGTAAGCCAGGGGAAGGTGGAGCATTGTGACTGACCCACCACCAAACAGGGTAGTCACAATTGAATCACCATGCATAGGGGTGTGAGCACTGGGCAGGCAGACACAACAGGGGGACGCTGAGTCCTTGAGCATCTAAATGGCAATGGGAGGGGGAGAAGTGCTCTGTGCCAAGCTCATGACACATATTGTGAACTTACTCCTCTCAATAAGCCAGTGGTTCTCACCTGGGGATGGTCTTGCCTTCCCGGTAGCAGCTGGCAATGTCTGGATAAACTCTGGTTAGAGGTGCAGGCATGTGGTGAGTAGGGGCCAGAGATGCCGCTGAACATTCTACACTGCACAGGACAGCACCCCTTCCCAAGAAAGAAGTTGTGTAGTCCACAATGTCACTCCTGCTGAAGTTGAAAAACCCTGCAGTAAACCTGAAAGATGATGGTGGTTTCTCTATTTTTTCTCATTTTATGGATGACAGAAGGTTAGGATATAGTCACAAGGTCGGAAAGCCAGCACACGGCAGGGCCCAAGCATGGACCCAGGCCTCTCTAGTTCCAGGACATGCTGCGATCTTTGCTATCCCTTTGAAAAATAGCTTCTCCCATGCTCCTGGTAAGAAAAGGTGGGCGTGGGTAGAGGCTCTCAAACAGGAACTTACTCATAACAAACGTGTAAGTTTCCCATTTGCTAATCAGATTTGTTCTGTCCTTTTCTGGAGTCACTCCAACCTGCCAGGCTTTAAATTAACAGTAACGTGTGGAAAGACTTCGTGTCTGGGGTTACCTGGTACAGCTGTCTTCACGCTGGCACAGGGAGAAGTTACCAAGTGATTAATTGCCATGCAGTTTGCTGGAAATCCAGGTGGAAGACACATCACCTGC
The DNA here is from genome assembly GCA_004026665.1 of Murina feae. Classification (NCBI taxonomy): domain Eukaryota; kingdom Metazoa; phylum Chordata; class Mammalia; order Chiroptera; family Vespertilionidae; genus Murina; species Murina feae. The sequence continues at coordinate 20,381 of PVJC01021903.1, read as the reverse complement.
TTATTCTCTTTTAATATTCAGTCCTAGAAATGGAGTTTAACAGGGCAACAGCAGGCACCCCCGGAGACCTACCATGAGGGTTAGCCTCCTGTGACCTCCTCTGAGTGTAACTGCCCCAGGTCACATGGTGAGTAATGGGCCCGCATCTCCCTGGTTTACCCACGGGGAAGAGGCATAAAGTCTGCAGGCTGTGGGTAATCAGACGTGCAGGAGCCTGAGAACAGGATAACCTTGCTCCGTGCCGTCTCTTCTGAAACACTTATCCGGAAAGGTAGACTTGGGGAAGGCGATCTGTTTGAAGAGGAAGTTTCACTTCCTGTCAGATAGTGTACGGTCCAGGTGAAGAGCCCGGAGTTTTTCTAATTACACCTCGAGCCTTTGGGAAGTATGAACATGTTTGCACATTAAAAGGCCGAGGTTCTCTTGAAGGCCCTGGGGAATGTGCTCACTGGAATGCCCTTTCTTCCCCTTGGGAAGAACTTTCCAAATTTAAAGAGAAATCGGTGGCAGGAAAAATGTATAAAAAGAAATGAAAAAACATTTATAATGTTCAAGGGAAAGGGTTTTTTTAGATATTCATGATATGGGCTGTAAAAAAATGAACTGGAATAACTCAAAACAAAAATATCAACAAGCTTCCTTTTGCACATGTTTCTAAAATACTTGGGGTGGTTTTTGATGGTCTGTACTTTCTGTTTTGAAAGCCTTCTTCCACCACTTCTATGTTGCCTGCTTGGACTGCCAATTGAGTAAGATATTTTTTTGCTAATTAACAGTCTAAACTCATTAGGCTTAGTGTAATTATATTTTTAACCAATCAGCTAAATTGATACTACGTTGTTTGTCCTAAGAAAGATTAAGTATATTATTTTAAATGTGATATTCTTAGCTCTTGGCATACTGTCTGGTATTCGATCACACTTTGAAATAAATAAATATGCCGTAAGAAATAGATATAAATAACAAGAAGGGGAAGGCTGGATGGAGTGAGAGTGATTACTGGAAACACAGAAGCCAGAGTTCCTGAGGAGACAGCATTCCTATGAATTCAATGGTGTGTGTATTTTCATCAGGTTTTAAATAATTTTCAGTTACTTAAAAATTACTTAAAATTTAACTATTTCAACTTTTTGCACACAATGTCCTCTTGCTTGAGGTGGTTGCTCAGTTTCCTTTTCCAATATTGGGAGCATTTCCAGTGACCAGTGAGTATGTAACAGTAACCTTTCATTTTCAGATGCAGCCAGTAGGAGATGGCATTATACTGAGCTCAAATCTGCCTTTTAGGAAATATCCATTTCCTCCCTCTTGAAAAACTAAGAGACCTATGAGCCACTTCACATGACGGATCTAGGATATTTGAGGGCAGATCCTTTGAAGGGTCTCGACTCCTTGCTAGCCCTCCATCCACCACAGGATTAAATGTTGTCAAATATCTTCAGGATTTGGCTTGGCCATGATACAGGGTATTATTAAAGTGGAATGCATCACATAATGGCAGCAGGATATTAGCCACATCAGTGTGTCCACCCACATGTTCCCCATTCAGGCCCTTTCCTGGGCTTGGCTTCTGCTGGCATGGTCTCCCCATGCATCACTCCTGGGAGCACTTGAGAGAATGGCAAGGCAGACAGTGCTTTCTACCAAGCCTCTTAACTCGAGGCAAAGAAGCCTAAACAGGAGGAATTACATAGCAAGAAGTAAGCCAATAACTCCCACATGGATGTTTAAGTTCCCAGCTCCACAAACATCACAAACTCCGGCTGCCTTCCACCTCATTCGTGGTGCACTTCCTCCTTGATTCCTCTCATTCACCCTCTCAGTGCTTCTCACCTTCACTCACCGCTCCTGGTCTCAAGTAGGGGTGTCTCTTCATAAACGTCTGTGACACAAAGGCCCCTCAGCCCCTCTCCTCAGCATCAGTGATTTGGGGGTGGGGAAGGAGCCAGTGGTCCCCCCAACGCTGGAGGCTGAGGGATTGCGGGGGAGCATGGCAGGCCAGGGCGGAGGAGCTTCCTCAATTCCTTCTTTGGGCGGCTCATCTCATCGAGAGCCCCTGTTGGCAGGAGTCAGGAGAGCCCAGGCTGCTTTGGGCGTAGGGTGTGGGGTGCGGGGTGCGGGGTGCGGGGCGTGGGCCACCTGTGGGGAGCGGGGGTGCAGGCCTGTGCTGGGGGGCCCGGGCTGCAGAGGTGCACGTGTGTGAAGCCAGACCAGCCCGGGCAGGGCGGGGGCAGCAGTGTGCCAGGGGCAGCTGCCCGGGAGTGTGCATTGTATACCCACAAGCATTGTGCAATTAAACATATTAGAAACGTGCGCTTTCTCTTTTCTTTCTTTTCCATTTAACCAGACTGAGTCACAGTAATGCACGGCTGGATACAGCTCGTTTACAAATTATATAATTCTATTACCAGTAGCACCATACATAGTTATTACAATATTGTAGACTATATTCCCTATGTTGTAGTTACATCCCTGTGACTGTTTTGTAGCTACCAGTTTGTACCTCTTAATCCCTTCATCTTTTTCACCCAGTCCTCCAACCCCCTCTATCTAGTAACCCTAAGTCCATTTCTATATTGTTTATTTTGTTCTTTAGATTCCAATTATAAGTGAAATCATATGGTATTTTTCTTTCTTTGATTATATAGTACTAAAGGCCCATTACACAAAGATTCAAACAATAGGCCTTCCTTCCCCTGCTGCCGGCACTGGTTTTCCTCTGGCAACCGGGACCCAGGCCTTTGGTCTCTACTGGGGTGCCTGGCCAGCCTGGGTGAGGGGCCAAGGGCTGTTTTCAGGCTGCCCATAGCTCCCATTGACCCAAGGTCCCAGCAAGGCTGGTTGGAATCAGGTTTCTGGGGTTTATTTGTCTTCTATAATTGAAACTTTGTTACCTTGAGCGGATGCCTAGTCAGGCAAGGAAGCCTCCTGTTTGCTTCAGCTCTGTGGCTTTTATAATTGAAACATTGTTGCTGTGAGCAGAGGCCCAGCCGGCCTAGGCAGGCCGTTGCAATGGAAGCCTCCTGTTTGCTCTAGCTCTGTGGCTGCTGGCCCCCATCTTGGCTGGGTTAATTTGCATACAGCCACTCTGATTGGCTGGGGGTGTGGCTTGGCTGATGGGTGTGGCTTAGGTGTCCTGGATGGTGGCTAATTTGCATATTATCCTTTTATTAGAGTAGATTTTGCATTTAAATATATAGCATGTATATAATTGTACATAAAACTTATATACAAACTTTTTGGAGAGCATTCATGACATGAAATGAAGTACAAAATTGAGTATGTGTATGAAATTCTTGTCTCAATAATTTTCCCAGGTTGCAGGCATTCCTCTTACACTAAAATGTTGTCAAACTTTTACCTGGACATAATAAGATTGACTAATTAAGAACATAATTTACATTCCATGATCCACTGTTGGGTATCACAGTGGAAGCTGGGCATAGGTTCACAGGGAATTAGTGGCCAGGAGCACAACAGAGAGACCCAGAGCTGCTTCACTTGCCTGTCCAGCCCTGGGGTTCTGCCTGGCACCCATTGCTTCTCCATTGTTGGAGATGAACTTGGCCATCGCTGTGCTGCAAGAGCATGACCAAAGCAGAAAGATTGGAGAGTCATCAAAGTCTTATCAAGGTTTGTTTTATCCCACTCTGACCAGCCAACCTCCTCAGCTTGGGCAATCAGGAATCAAAGGCACTTTTATCTCTAAAGATGCCTTTATTGTGAATGTTTTAAACAGAAAAGCTATGACTTAGTGAGTCCAGGACTCACAAATCTCCTTTCAATTAGACAATAAATTGTCTATCACAGTTTTTGAGGCATGAGGCTTCTTAAAATGCAGCTATTATATTGTGGCATAACATGACTTTCATCATTGCAGAGAACTCATTGGGTGGCACACCTCCATGTGAAAATTCTCCTTCCCAGGACTCCAGACAATATCCGAAGTGCAGGACAAATCTTTCACCACAAAATTTTATTATAAAATGTCATTGAAATATTATGTAACGTTATTTCTGGAAGCATCATAGACGCACTTACCTTTTGATCTCCAATATTGATTATCTAAACTGTGCCAGGACATCTATTTAAACCTGGGGATGGAAGATATAAAGATGCAGTCCGGTGAGGGAATAAGATCCATGAACAGTTAGTAGAGTGGTATGAAAAGTGTTGCTGCAGGGTCCAGAGTGCTGTGGGAACCCAGAGGAGGGATTCCCGCCGCCTTACAATTCTGGGATTGCCCCAGTGCAGAGAGGCTTTAGAGAAGATTAGGAAGTGAGTGTTGGTGATTCAGGCTTCACACTGCTCCCAAAATCACTGATGGCTCACCAGGTCCCAGTTATCAATGCCTAATTCTGTTGGCACCAAGAAGTTTCTTTGGATGTTTTGTTGTCATCAGTCAAGGTTCTTTACAACACCCATACCTCTGTATCCCTACATCTTTATGACTCCATGGAGTACCCCATGGGAGAGTGGAAGAGAGTATAATCTCTTTATTTTAAGTAACACCATCTTTTTCCTCCTCCTTTTTATTCTTGTATCGAAATTCACTTTCTCAGCCCATGGAATCTTCCCAGGCCACCTCAATCACAGTAAATCCTTACTTCAGTTGATGTAGTATGGGAATGCCCCAGAAAATCATGAATGGGCATTTGACCAAGTGAACATGGCATGTTTTAAGAACATAGGATCTGGAATAAATTTTTAATTTGGGTCCTAGCTCTCTTATTTACTATTTGTGATGTTGGGAAAATCACCTGACTTTTTACCTGAATTTCCTCATGTACAAAATGAATTTGATGGTGATAATACATACCTCCTAGAGATGTTATGAAGAATCAAGGTAGTAATATATGTGAAAAGCACTTTGTAAAAGGAGTTCTCTATTCACCTTAGTGAGTTGGTAGCAGTAGTGGGTTAGGTCATATCACATCATAGCCTCATACACTGTCCATCTTTCTCTCCCCAAGACTCTGAATACAGTTCTTCATAACCTCATAACCTCATCTTTGACCTGTAACCAACTGCCTTCTCCTAAACTTGCTCTCCAACACAACACAACACAACACAACACAACACACACATACCCTATCCAGAAAACATTGCCACTAGAGAACAACTCAGTCCATCTGTTCCTTAGGGATTTTCTGATCTGGTTTGTCCTGCTTCTTTAAACCCCCTAAAAAGCATTTATATATGAAGTTCAACAGCATTAAGATTAAGGCTAGTCTTTTGAAATGGTTCTATTATTTCAATACAAGAAAATAATGTACTATACCTCCTGAGAAATATATCTTCTGCAACATTTTCATTAATCTCTTTATTAAACTAAACTGGTTTCTCTTTGGAAATTAATTACTGGAGTAGCATTGAGAATTTTAATTTCCACAATATACCAGCAAGAGATAGTGCTGTTTCTTTATACACTGTTACACAGCAGGGCAATAATCTGTTGAAATAAGCCTGAAAAGGGGGCAGCTTGTAATTAAAACAGTATAACATGAGTATTTAATGACTCTCTTGGTGCTAAGACTGCCCTGTCATGCTGTGTTTGGGTGGAATAAAATGTGTATTTAGGAAACAGCTCTATGTGGAGAAGGCGACAAGCCCAGGTTTTACAGTTGGGGATGTTGGCTATGTTTCACTGCAATAATATGCCCACAGGAAATATGGTTTGTTTTGGGCATCTGAGAATTACAACCATTGCTGTACAATGGGAAACTTCCCGTATTAAGCCATCCCCATTGTGAGATTTAAATTATTTAAAATCATGAAGTACAAAGCATGAATTATGAATGTCGGTTTCCATGGACAAGGTGGGAGAGTTTCAGTCCTTGGGCATATGTACTGGTGTAGGTGTGAGTCCATGTTTGGATGCAGAGCCTTTCTGTGAGCATGAAGGCAGGCATCTCTGCAGATTTAGCACTTAATCATTCTCCTGCAAGTTTCAGGATGCTTCATTTTTTTCAAGACACGCTTCTATCTATCATCTTCTCTCCTCTTAGGCATGCTTTCTCATGATAAGAATTATTTACACATCATTTACATTTATAGACTTGCTTCCTAGTGCCAAAGACATTTTTGAAGATTCTGTTTCCCTTCTCTTCCCATTTCTTCTCTTCCCTTTCTTTCCTTTATCAGACCGGTAACTTGCGGTTACATTTTTTCCATTACCATTTCTTCCTCCATATTTCCACTATTTTGTGAGTCACTCTGTCTATAAATCTTCTACAAACAAGTCCTCTTTATTCTGAAGCACCTCCAAAACCCATTCCACCAATTTTTTTAAAAAAATAGGAAAAAGAGAATTTGAAATTGTTGCCGTGACAACACAAAGTAGTCTGTACTTGTCAGGAGCTCAGGGTTGGACCTCAGCCAAAGTGCATAAGGTTCGCTCACACTGAACTAACTCAGGCAACTGGATGTCCTACCCCAAGTGCTTTCGCTCTGAGTGCTTCATCTGTTTGATAGGTATGTGAGGCTGGCTTGCTGTAAGCATTACTGCCCTGTTTCTCCAAGTTTAGTCATTCATTTACCAACTTCTGATTTTTGGGTGTCAACTTTTTCTGATCTTATTCCTATATCTATATACACATGGATTTTGTGTAATACTTATTGCTGACTTGTCACACCTCAACTAAGCAGTAACACTCAAAATTGTATCCTTATACCATGTAAAATAGTCACTCATTCCACTGAGAAAGTGGTTTATTATAATCAACAAACATCTGATTTCCTTTGGGGCCGAGAGTTCTGCAAAAGGTCCACATCAACTCATGGACCCATACTTCCTCTGTTGTTTCTGTCTGAAGATCAGGCTAATGTGCAACACGGGGAAGCTCCAGAGGGCTCCGAGATAAGATGGAATAGGTAGTGACACATGCTTGCTAAATGGCAGGAAACGAAAGCATACAGACACCCACATATTTACAAGCAGGCCTTGAACCAGGAGAGACTCCATTTGAATTATCAAATGATTCATTTAGTTCTCCTTACACAGGGGAGAAAAATCAGGCTGGTGGCTTATCCTCCAAACAGGAGTTGATGGCTAGAAGAAAAACGACAACTGCAGGAATTAATAAACTTGGATTGGCAAATGGGGTTGGATAGAGCTTGGGTGCTTTGGACAAGCAATTAATGTGATGTCATTTCTAACTGGTATTCTTTACTAATTTTAGATGTTTATTAAGAAGGAGAGGGTGAGCCCTGTGTTTGAGAAAGAAAAGGGACCCTGTGTGCCCTTCCTATTCTTCCCTTGCCTTGAACAATTCAACTCTACCCTTGAATTACAAGCATTTCTTCCACAATTATTGACCCTATGGCCACAATGACCAGGGGGCCTGCTTTAGGTGCTGGGAATACTTTCATAAACAATTCCAGGTCTACGTTCTGTCCCGCTTAGCAAATAAAATCCTATAGTTACTTTTTCCTGGAAGACACTTTAGTGATTGTTCCCACTGACACAAATCCTTTGAGGGATTAGGTCTCATCCCCACTCGTTTTTTGAAGAAAACGTGGTGCAGCTAAATCACATATGTCATATGCTCCCTGGATGAAGTCTATAAACTAAAACTTTATTCATCTAATTGCATTTCCGGTGACCTTTCAGTCAATCTTAGAAATGAGTACTCAGAGCTGGGCTTCTCCTCCGAGTGGCTTAGACTGCCAGCAAAGTTTTTGAATGGGATCTAGTCAGCAACCTTGCTCCCCAATGGGGCAAAATTGACCAACACTATAACTGCTGATTGAGCCCAGCCCAGAATAATAGGCTTGTATCAAAAAAAAAAAAGGCAGTACCTAGAAGGAATAATTAAGAAAAGAAGGATATAATATACACCTAAGACCATGAAGTTCTGGAAATCATAATATTGCTGATTTGTCAATGAAAATAAGGAAATAATTTATGGCACTTGAGTGGAATGTAGCACTTATGAGTCAGCCTTAGTTATAGAAGCCCTTCTTTTATCTTTCTCTGCAAAGTCTTTGACCAGAGTTGTTCACTTAGGATAATTAGAAAAAAAACTCTGTAATAAATTCTATGTGAATATTGACTACAAATCAATTCCAATAAAAATACTACTGTCCAATCATCCATGCCACTGCAATTGGGAGGCAATAATTTACATTCCAGCCTCTTTAGCTGGATTAATCTCTTCTTACCTAAGTGATCCATATGAAAATCCTGTCACTGCAAATTACTTTTGAATCTGATGCTTCTCACATATCATAATGGTAATAAATAAACATTTGTGTTGTGCCTTAGAGTTTACAAAGTGCTTTCCCATCCATTATCTCTCTTAATTTTCATAATGATTTTTAGATAGTTCATTCATTTAACCAATATTAGAATGCTGCTTGTTTATTCAACAAAAATTTATGGAGTACCTTTCTGTGTCAGACACAGTGCCAACCATTGGGGATGCAGGGCCAATTAAAGCCTCCAACCATACAGACACTGATTCAAGTGAGGGATACAGATGATAAATTTTTAAATTACACAAATGTATGACCCAGGGTTGGGGAGTGATATGGTCTGCAAAGGATTGAGAGGCCAAAGGATAGAGATTGACAAGGACTGCATGTACCTCTGCAGAGGTGAAGGTGAGTAGCTCTGAGTTATGTGAAAGAGTGGGATGGAAGGACAGCATTTCAGGCAAAGGGAATATTTGGTTTATGTCTCCCATAGAGCATTGCATTCTCCACTTGCAACTTAATACCACAGGTATATTTTTCTATATTGTTAAAACTTGAATTTTTAAAGTCTGAAAAATACTATTTTATGGTATCCTTAGAGATTTTATAGCTGTCCAGATTTGCAGTCTGGAGCTCATTGAATTTCTCTCCTTCTGGGGTCTCAGGTCCACCAGGTTGCACAGAAACAACCAACAAATCATAATCGTTTGGTTTATAGGCCTGTGTGGCCCCTAACGGTTCACTAAGCTGGAGAAACAACCCCTGATTCATGAAGATTGAGCTGGACACACTTAAATAGCTTTTCTCAAAACTTGAAGAAAAAAGAAAAAGATAAGCCATGGCAAAGTCAATGTGGGAAATCTAGTCTATTAAATGGGCCTAAGAATTTCAGGCACAATCATTCTGTGTGAATTGGTCAACCATGTGGGGATTTTGGAAGGGAATTTTACTGTCGGAGCCAACTGATGAGTTTGCTGAAAAACAACTTTTCCATTTCCATATCCAATTATGAATACACTAGGGGCCCATTGCACAAAAATTTGTGCACTGAGGGGGGGTCCCTCAACCTGGCCTGTGCCCTCTCACAGTCTGGGACCCCTTGGGGGATGTTCACCTGCTTGCGTGCCTGGCCAGCCTGGGTGAGAGGCTGATGGCTGTTTGCAGGCTGGCCAAGCCTCCCAGTGGGAACCCTCACCCCATGGGGGTGTGGCCAGCCTGGGTGAGAGACTGAGGGACATTTTCAGGCTGCCCACACCTCCCATTGACCCAACGTCCCAGCGAGGCTAGCTGGAATCAGGTTTCTGGGGTTTATTTATCTTCTATAATTGAAACTTTTTTGCCTTGAGCAGAGGCCTAGTCAGGCAAGGAAGCCTCCTTTTTGCTTCAGCTCTGTGGCTTCTATAATTGAAACATTGTTGCCATGAGCAGAGGCCTGGCTGGCTTAGGCAGGCAGTATCAACTCCGTCACTGGTGCAATGGAAGCCTCTTGTTTGCTCTAGCTCCTTGGCTGCCAGCCACCATCTTGGCTGGGTTAATTTGTATACAGCCACTCTGATTGGCTGGTGGGCATGGTTTGGCTGGTGGATGTGGCTTAGGTGTCTCAGAGTGATGATTAATTTGCATATTACTCTTTTATTAGATTAGATGACAGTAAGCACACTGCCACTCAGATAACCCAATGTCCAATGACATTGCTGTGCTGTATGCTTATAACTGGTGTTTAAAGAAGAGACTTTTGTCTTATAACTTCAGTGCTTGTTTTCTTCTTTTCTTTTTTTCCAGGAAATCACAAAGATTATATTTATTGAGCATTCTTTCACCCTGGTTGTGGTGACTATTGCTTCTTTAATCAAGCAAAATAGCTCTAAAACAATATCAATTATTAAGAAACCCACAGGGTGGCCCATTTGAAAGCAGCCACATGCAGCTATATAAAAGTGAAGATGTGTTTTAATGAAACGATTTCAAGTTAGCCTATTGATGGAGGAGGCAGTTAGGCACAAGCAGAGCAGAAACAATAGATCTCGTATAGAATGTCACCAAGTGGAAAATCGCAGGTGCCTAGCAATGGGCAAAACTGGAAAAAACCCCCAAAATTATAGACTTGACCCTAGAGGTGACCTTTCCTCCCTTAGCACATTACTAGTCAAACAGTTTAAATCCCCTGACCTTTCACACTACTAGTCAGACAGTTTAGACCTCCTTAAAAGAAGAACAGTGGAGCCAGGTAATAGTCTCATATGACTCCCATATAAGCCCTTGCATGGCCACACCCTTAAGCTTTAAGCCCTCAGGGCAATGAGGTTCTGACCCATATCAAATAATCTTAAGTCTACTGACCACAGATAAAGAGTTCTGGTCAAATTAGAGTTAACTTCTAGGCCTCAGTTTTGTTTCAGCTCTAAGTTCAGAAAAGCAGCAAAACCAGACAAAGTGACACCATGACTGACATCAGGACCAGAGGCAATGAGTAATGACCCCCTACCATAGTGCTGACCAAGCAGTAGAGACCATGTCTCTAAAGGGCACACCAGGAAAACTGATAAATATTCTATTGAGATTTCTCCCTGACACTTCCTCTAAATTCCCTTCCTTTATAAAACAGACAAGGGCCAGGGGCAAGCTCTTAGAGCACGCCCTCCTCCTTTCCCCATTTTCTTCTCTCAGGTGCATTATCTTTGACTTTTTCCCCCTAAGCTCCAAGAACCCTTCTTTTGTCTCTGTAACTTGTTTCCTGAGTCCATGAGCCCAGCTGGCTCACTTCTATCTCTGTGACTTTTTAAATAAACTTCTTGTGTTATAGTTCTTGCCTGTGAATACTTTCTTAGCTGAACTCAATGACTGAGGCCTAATATTCTACCATTAACGTTACCATTTATTGACTTTTTATGGTTTCCCTGAAGGACTATATCAATACTATGGGACTCATCTTGGTTCTGGTTTTTACATCTATCCATGAAGGCATGTTTACCTGTCTCCATATTCAACAGATAAGGACAAGGGTGAAAAAATTACTGCCCTTAATCAAACAATTGGTTTAGAACCTGGAGTTTAACCCTATATAGACATCAAAGCTCTTAACCATTGACCCATAATCAGACTGCCATATGTTCAGATGCAAATTTTGCCTCTAATCATATTGCTCACATATTCTGCTCTTCCTCTGCATCCCTCACCTGGGGTTAGGCCTTCTTTTCTCTAGCTAAACCTTTATAACACTCTCAAAGCCATTATCAGGCCCTCCAGGCTCCTCCCAAATCCAGCCCATCTTCTGTGTGCCAACCCCATAGTCCCTTCTAAAGGACAAGCCCATCAAGTAATTGAAGGATGAAACAGAGGCCGAAAACCAGGACTACAGGCTTTATTAGAGGAGAAGGACCTGCTGGGCTGTCTCACAAGGAGGGAACAGCAACACGTGCAGAGGTGGGCACTCCTTTTGAGGGGTGGTATGGGAAGGGATGGGGGCTTAGTGTACTCGGCACACACTGATTAGTGGCTTACTGCATTGTCCATATAGGACAGTGGCTTAGGGTATTTGGCAGGTGTGGATTGGTGGTCCAATGTATAGTCCATATAAGGTACATGGTTAATCACTCAGGTATTTCCGGGCTGCAGATTACGTCATACTCTGGCCACCAGTTGGGGCAAGGGAGGTTCTATCAGTAATAACCCTGCTTAAAAGCCTCAGTGGCAACAATTCTGCTAGGCAGAGAGACACACAGAAAAGTAACCTCAGGAGAAAGGCTGACTTCAGCCAAGACTGGAGATGGAGAGAATTTTCTAGAAAATTCATACTGGGAAGGGAGGGGGAGTGTTGGTCAAAGGCCTCTCATTTACCTCAGGCCCTTGTCACATGCTTTTCCCTCTTCTAGAATGCTTTTTCCTCTGTTAACGTAAAAAAACATTGAAACCTGTGAAGAATTTTTGTGAGTTTATTTGAGCCAAACTGTCAACATATGCCAGAAAGCAGAACCTCAACAAATTGAGATTATGCTACAGAGAAAGGCAGGTTACATCTTTATGTATACACTGCAATCAAAGGAAGGGACATAGGTGAGTTACATGAAATCCATTGGTGATACACTAGAGAGCCCAGAGAAAGCAAAGCAGGGAAACCCCTGGGATTGGATAAAAAGTAAAATGATAGACACATACTTAGGTGGGTGCAGGAACAATTAACATAACAGTAAAGGAATTGGTGGCATCTGCCCTGGAACCCAGGCACATTTGGTTGTGCCCCAAGGCGATTTTAAGGGCATGTTATTATAGATGCAAAAAGACAGGCCCAGTTAAGGTAAAGGTTGATCTTGTCAGTGAAGATACCGGCCTAGGAGGTGACTACCCACTATAGCTGCTTTTAGTTAACGTTTAATTTCAGACCATCCTTTGTGGTTACTGTAGGTCTCTGAGTTTGCAATACTGCCATGCAGGCCTTCCCTGAGCTCGTCAGATTAGCATGTGGCCCCTTTTGTCCACACCTCCTGCTCATTATTTGACTCTTACCCTGAAGGCATTCCTGATCCCCTGCTCAGGACGCTCTGTTACTGGGCCCAATTCCTTCCTTTAGTGCCCCTTAAAGCCTTTACTGCCATTTGAACTAACGTTTGTGTGGCTATTTGATTAATTTGTATAAATCCCATTTAACAGTGTGCTCCTTCAAGAAAGGACTCTTGTCTTTTCCCCCAGATAAATCCCCAGACACCACACAGAGCCTGATTTGTGGAACTGCTGAATGCATTGAAAAAATGGTAAAGTTAATTATTATGTAAATTTATTTAAAGGGCATCCAGCTCCTAAAACTTTGGTTCCCAAACATCCTGAGGGAAAGGAATGATTTGTTAAACTTGCAGATTCTCAGACCCCACCTAGGACCTATTAATTAGCAACTCCTAAGGTTTGTAAGTAAACCCTGAGGTGAATCAGATTTGGATGAGAGTTTAGGCACTTCCTTTTTAGCAGATAAAATATAATCTCACATGCCCTAGCCATCTTGGCTCAGTGGATTGAGCATAGGCCCATGAACTCAAGAGTAATGGGCTCAATTCCAGTCAAGAGCACATACCTTCTTTGCAGGCATTGATGTTTCTCTATCTCTCCCCCTCCCACTCTCGATAAAAATCAATAGAAAAATACCCTCGGGTGAGGATTAACAAAAAAATAAAATAAATTATAGTCTATGAACAACTTGATTCCATTTAGGTGTGCTCAAATGGTATAATCTCAGTATTTCCTTCTCTGAGCCTCCCCCATTCCTACTTAAAATCCCAACCTTTCACTGCCACCTCCTCCCCACACCTGGAATTCCCTGTTTTTATCATGAGATCCTGTCTCTCACCATCCACTATAAGTAAGCTCATGAAGGCAAGAATTTTGTCTTGGTTGCTTCTGCCACATCCCCATTCCCTAAACAGTGACTGGCACATAGTAGGCACCCAATGTTTGAATGAGTAAATAATTTACCTCATAAAACACTTGAAATGTTCAAGGCCCTGTGCAGCTGGGAAAGGAGAGGTACTGGGCCATTATAGCCTGAGATAATATTGACATTGTTTTTCCATTTTTCCTTTTGATTAGATGACACTTGAGAAATTAGGGCAGCCATCACATTTTCTCTCCAAGTGCTGTTGGGTCATGTCCACCTAATAGATAGGCAATTTTGGCAGCTAATTTCCTGTCTTATCAGATTAATTGAATTCAGATGGTGAGCACAAATTGTCCCATTTAGAGTAAACAAGACAATGCTAAAATTAATCCTCACCCAGGCTTCCTGACTTTTTGCTGTTGAAGAGCTGTGTTTTATTATCCTGATATCTTGAAATTTCTGGAAAGGATGGCAGTAGAGGTAGGGGAACTAACACAGCATGTAGAGGGCTTGGGGTAAGGAGGTGCACTTTCCTCACTGTCGTTAGTGAAAATTCAGAGATAAGCCTCATGTCTCTAGGTTGGGAGGTAAGAGGTGTCCACTTTGTTGATTATAACTATTAAAGGCATTAGTTCTGAACCCATAGTGTTTACTGCCTACTTCATGTGAATTAGGCCATATAAGTCCTGTGCTTGGAGGAGGTGTCAGGCACTGAGGGAGCAGGGAAGGTTCTGAGAACTGAGAGGAGAGTCACAGATAAGAAATTACCTCAAGCACTTTCAAATGTATTCTTTATGTCCTGTAGGGAAAAAAATCAGGTGGCTTATAGTGAAAATGAAAAGTTCATTATGACCACTTAAATAATCATAATAGAAGAAAACATGTGTGTGAGGAAAGGAGCCAACAGGCCCTGAATACTCAGGATCATAATTGTGGTCATTGTTCTATATTTTAATTTTAATTCTGGTTTTGTCCTTATTGGTGCCTGTAACATCCACTCACTCAGCCGCCATCTTGGATCCCCTAGGAAACTTTTTTTTGGGGGGTGGGGATGTTTTAAAATCTTAAAAAGAGCAAGGGTGTCTTAAAATGTGGTCTCTGGAATCTTTGAGACCTTTTCAAGGGGTTCATACATCACAACTATCTTCATAGTAGCACTAAGATGCTGCATGCCTTTCCCAGTTTCATTTCTCACAAATGTACCAGAGGCTACTTGGTAGGTGCTATTGTAAAAGACGGAATGCAGAAGCAATAAGAGAACCCAGCTGTCTTCCAGCAATTCAGACATTATAGCCAGACAGAGTGCCACTCTTCTCACTACATTGTCTTTTGTTTAGGAAAAGATAAGTGTTTTTAAAAAAAAAAAAAAAAAGATATTATTTATGTTAAGTTGTGGGTTTATTTGTTAAATGGATTATTAAATGTTTTAGGTTCATAGTTTTAATTTTGAGTATGTAAACGGTGGTAATATATAACCCACACAAACAAAAGGCCTCTGGGATCCTCATACATTTTTAAGAACATAAAGGGTCCAGAGACCAAAAAGTTGAACAACTGCTACTATTGAGCAACAAACTAAATTTATTTTAAAATAATTTCTATGTCTTTATTCACTTAAATGCTCTATCAAATATTTGATCTATATCTATCCAGTTTGCATAAAATCATGATTTCCATTGATATAAATTCTGATCATTTCCCTTCTCAAAGGAGGTTGAGCTGCCTTTCAAATATTGAAGTATGGCAAGGAATATACCAACAATTTATTTTCCCTTGCATAGAAAAATATTTTATAATATGCTCTCAGATTTCCCCAAAACTTGGTCAATTTGAAGTTATCCAATTTTATGTAATACTAGGGGCCCGGTGCATGAAATTCATGCATGGGTAGGTCCCTAGGCCTGGCCAGCAATCAAGGCTGGCCAGGGCCTTCCTTTGTTCCACGCCGCCCCCTGGTGGTCAGCGCATGTCATAGTGAGCAATAGAACTCCCAGTCTCCTGGTCGAACTCCCAAGGCATATTAGCCTTTTATATATATAGACTAGAGGCCCGGTGCACGAAATTCATGCACGGGGGAAGGGGGTAGGGAGGGAAACGGGGGGTCCCTAAGTCTGACCTGCACCCTCTCCAATATGGAGTTCTTGGGACCTCTCGCAATCCAAGACCTCTGGCTCTTAACCGCTAACCTGCCTGCCTACCTGCCTGCCTGCCCTAACCACTCTGTCTGACTGCCTGCCTGATTCTCCTAACTGCCCTCCCCTGCTGGCCTGGTCACCCCTATTAATTTTCTTTTTTAATCTTATCCCCTTCACACACAATTGTATTTGACTTCCTTATTGGCTTCTTCCTCTCACACAATTTTTCTCCTTTATGTAACACTTTTCCTACTGACTTATCATTTATAAACTTTTCTTTCCTCATTTCCTACTTCTGTTCCATCATCATTCTTCCCATTTTTCTACTACCCTCCTTCCCTCCCCACATTCCTTTTTTCCTTTATCTTTACCTCTGCCCTCTCTCCCCTTTTCCTTCCTTCCCACCTTAATTTTTTTCTTCACTTCCTCCCTCTGACCTGCTTTGCTCCCTCCCCCATTCCTTCCTTCTTCCCATTCTCCTTTTAAGCTCTTGAGCTGCCTCTTTATAACTTTTCTTTCCTCCCTCTTTTTCTCTCATCCTACCTTTGCCATACATTCTTCTCTACTTCTTCCACTGTTTTAATACCTATCTATCTACCTGCCTAATTATCCACTATCATTTATCTTTTTTCTTTTCTGACTTCTATTGTAAAACCTGTCTCCAGTACACAATATACTTGGTTTTTATTATAGGCCCTACAGTTCACTCATACATCCTCTTTCTTTAACTCTGCTGTCCACTGACTCTTATAAAGTTCTTCCCTCCCTCCTGTTCCACCCCTCCCCCACCTGGTTACTTCCTCCAAAACTCTCTGGGGCTGCTGCTCCCTCCACCCTGCCCCCTGCCCATCTTCTCCTGGCTCCCCCGGGGGTTCACCCCAGCTCTGAAGGGAGACCCCTGCCCTGGTGGCAGAGAAAATGGAGCCGGCGACAGAGGGGGCCTAGGAGGGGCTGTGTGTGTGTGAGAGAGAGAGGGAGCACCCCTCCTTCCCTCCTTAAAGCTTCCATGGGGAGGGGGCATTAACCCCCAGCGCAGAGCTTAGCCCCAGCCAGGTGTTAGCTGCCCCTACTTCCCCAGCCTCAGCCTTGCAGCCACCATCCTGCTCCCATCCCCTGCCTAAGACACCCCGCCCAGCGAGCATGGTCAAGGCCCATGCAACCCCAGACCTGCAGCTGAAAAGCAGGAGCACTTCCACCTCTGGACCATCTAGCCCTCCATTCAGGGACCCACCAACAGCACAGCTTCTGTCTCCCCTGGACCGCAGTGTGGGCAGCTTCTCCCATGGCTGAGGCCTGGATCCTGGGGCAGACAGCTTCTGTCTCCCTGGACCACAGTGTGGGCATCATCTCCTGTGGCTGGAGCCTATGCCATCTTGGCTGGGCTAATTTGCATACAGATGCTCTGATTGGCTGGGGGCGTGGCTTAGGCATCTCGGAGAGACTGTTAATTTCAATATTACTCTTTTATTAGAGTAGATGTGAGAGGCACAAAACCTGGCTAGATGAAAAGTTGTAAAACATCAGGGTTTAGCTCTGAAACCTAGTGTAGTCACATCTGGCTCCCTTTATCTCCCCTTCCCCATGCCTATACCCGAGTTAGCTTGAATGAAGTCCATGGATTCCTTCCTGTCCTTCCCCACCCACCATGGCCCCTTGGACCAAGCAGCTCCAAGGCTTAACCTCCTGAAACAGTGCTTCCAAAGTGGGGAGGCAGCAGTGTAGCCACTAACATTCAACAACTGACTTGGAGGGTAGAGAGCAAAGCGGTGATTTGTAGCAATTTCTGTGGTAGAAATTGTCTCGCCATGGCTGGTTTTAAGCTTCATCCTGGCGTCACTGAACACAGTGCTAGTTAGAAAGTGATGCTGACAACAGGCTGCAGAAGAGGACGCAGGAAGCTGCTGTAACCTCTTAGCTTCTCCGTGCGGCCTTGTGCCAGGGTGGTCTTTCATATGTGAACAAAGACAAAAGTACATGTTAGAGGACAGAGGAATCCCCTTGAGGACATCCTCCCAACTCCACCTTCTCAGGAGAGAGGCATGGACAGGACATTGAGCCTCAGTTTCTCCATCAGTTTTTATCAGAATAACAATAGCTAGTATGCCTGTCTTCTGTGAAAACTAGATAGAAATATAGAAAGCACACAGCAACACAGCACTCTGCCTGACTCAGACATGAAAATTCCTTTTTAATTTTGTTTTTTTTACTGTAATGGATGCTTTTTTTGGAAGAATGAGTCAACTGCTTCTGAATTCAAGTTCTGACTCCTTTGGTGCAGGTTCATCTCAGGTTAACATTTTTCCCCCTCATATCTTTGCATTTTAATTGAATATGTAGTCACAGGAAATTGCTTTAAGTTCTGTGGGAGTCCAAAGGTAAGAATTCTATATACTAGATACAAACGGGTCTGTTGTCAGGGCTAGATTTATTCTAATTAAGTCATTGTTAGCCACATATTTTCAGAGATCTGAGGTAGGAGAGAAAGTAAACATGCCATCCCTGAGGATTTGTTAGTGAAGATTTACATGCCTCCTTTCCACTCTTGAGTTTGAATTTAAAATATTCCCCAAACCAAGGGGCTCCTGGATGCACACAAAATAATTGTTTTAAAATTCTAATGGGGGGAAACCGTAGCATAACAGCTGAACCACAAATGCCAGAGGTTAGGGAAAACATTAACATCATTCAAGCACCACACATATCTGCCACATTCTGGAGATCATTGCTAAGAACAGGTATTAAATCATACCTTAAAGGTCAGGGGCAATTTTTCCATCCTCACTAATGAATATAGATTATCCTGAAAGGAGCTGTCTATTCAAATACATGAAATTGGGACAATTGCATATACATTTGGGAAAAACATCATTAGCTTCCTATCTCATAATCCATAGTGATACGGCAGTACCCCCTTATCAGTAGGGGATGTACTGCAAGATCCCCAGATGCTTGGAACCAAGGCTAGTACTGAATTCTGTATATACTATTTTTATTTTCCTATATATACACACTTATGGTAAAGTTTAACATATAAATTATGCACAGTAAGAGATTAAGAATAATAACTAATAAGGAAAGAAAGCAATTATACAATATGTAATGATATAAAATTACGTGAATGGAGTGTCTCTCCCTTAGATTGTGGAGATGGCTACTAAGTGTCTAGTGGGCGGGGAATGTGTACAGTGTGGATGTACTGGACAAGGAGATGATTCATTTCCCATCTAGATGAAGATGGACAGCTTAGAATTTTATCACACCTTCAGAATGAAGCACAATTTGAAATGTATAAATTGTTTATTTCTAGAATTTCCCCTTTAATATTTTCCAATAATGTTTGACTGTGAATAACTGAAACCTGAGAAAGCAAAACTGTGGATAAGGAGGGACTACTGTGTATATTTTTAGATGGATGTGTTATCTTTAAATGAAAAACAAACAATAAATATACCAAAAGATAATATAAGAGATTTGTAAAAATATAATTTTGGATTGAGAAAGTGCTTCCCTAAAGAAGGCTCCAATCACAGAACCTATAAACGGAAATATATAAGCAATTAAAGTTCCCATATATTTGGAAGACTACACGTTTACAAGGCAAATGACAGTATGACCACAGCATTTTGCAATATATATAACAATTCCTGTCCTTAATATAAAAAGAGTTCCTATAAATCAATAAGAGACAAATAACGGAAGAAAAGTTGGCAGAGAAATAAATTCCCTAAGCACTGAGAGAGTAAATCTTTCCTTCCAGCAGACCTGGACAGTTACATTGGCTTCTAAATGCCTTCTTTGCCCTTCAGTCTGGGCTGCTGCTGATGGAGTTTCATCAAAGCACATTTTTGTGCTGTCATTCTCTTGCCCAGATGGCCTCAGTATGTCTCCATGGTTGACAGGCTAACATAAAACCTCACAAACTTTACATTTAACTAAATGAGATCATTAATGCCCCTAACACTAATGGTAAGCTCCCAAGGAATTCAAGTTCTTCATTCTTATTCATAGCTTTGTTGTGAGGGTTACATGAGATACTGTATGTTCAGAAGCAGGAAAATTTCCATCACATGAAGGGGCTGCTCAGTAAATGTTGGTCTCCTTCCTTCAAAGCTCTCCCTCATCCAGCTCTCATCAAGGGCCCTTCACCCTGGCTGCATGTCCAATGCCCAGACTGTACCCCAGACCAGTTGAATATGAACCTCTGTTTGTTCAGCCCAGTGCATTTAAAGGAGTTTCACAGGAGTTTCTAATGTGCCACCAGAGGACAAGCTCTACCTTAAACATGCTTTGAATTTCTTGCTGCAATGCCTTTATCCTTGGGGTTCCTTCTTTATCCCACCTTGCCACCATCTGCCTCTCTGCCTCTTAAAGTATCAGTTTCAGTTGGAAATAATATCCTCAGCTCTGACCTGCTTAGCATTTGCACTCATCCTCTGCATTTGCCTTTTAATGGCCTTTTATTTTAATAACTAGAGGCCCGGTGCGAGAAATTTGTGCACTAAGGGGGTTGTCCCTCAGCCCAGCCTGCACCCTCTCCAATCTGGGACCCCCCGTGGGATGTCCAACTGCTGGTTTAGACAGGGTTCAGGCCTTAACCGGTAATCACACATCCCTCTCACAACCTGGGACTGCTAGCTCTCAACTGCTTGCCTGCCTGCTTGCCTGATTTCCCCTAACCGCTTCTGCCT
>PVJC01021902.1:0-27825 GCA_004026665.1 Murina feae | reverse complement strand
AAAAAAAAAAGAATGATTTCTTCTAAAATAATATTATGTTTTCCACTTACAATCTTCCACCATTTTGAATTTCTTACAAGATAACCTATACATTCCTTAGGATGTCAGAGGAGCAGTGTCTGACAGCCCTTCTAGCATCATCTCTTGTAACATTACAGTCTCATTTCCCAGCCTTAATTTCCTGCTCTTCTTCAGTGTGAAAATGCTTTCAGAACCAGAGCTCCAAAAGTTCTGCAATGCACAAAACTAACTTTGTTGCTTGCTGCTTCCTCTTCAAGGTAACCTGTAGTCTCTCCATTTCCTCCAGTTCCCCAAAACTCCTACCCCCCTGACAAAAACTCATAAATATTATGTCAAAACTCAACTCCAAGAAGTGTTCTTCCATGCAGCTCACCCACTGTCCAGCCCCCTTTACAAATGCCTGCTCTCTCCTTTGGAATCACTTCTGAAACCACAAGGGGTTGTTCTTTACTGCTTCACCTATTTGTTTTTCTTTTAATTCTGACCATACTCAGTGTTCTAGGGGTCTGGGACCTTGATTCACACACACAGTATCTGTCGCACATATAAAAGAGCCTCACACCTCTCTCAAGGAAGGAGTTAGCATCTTTGTTCAAATGCTTAAGCAATTTTATGATGAATTTTCATGAAATAATAAGGCTTCTGGGATATTAATTATCTACTGTGTCCAGTCAGCTAAAAGTCTGTTCATTTCAACCAAATATACCCTTATTTTTGTATATAGCTTAAACATTACTAAATGCTTCTACCAAGAATGAATCTTTGAACTGGCCCATTAGAGGCCTTTAACCCTGCAGCATATTGCCAGGATGTGCTTTTAACCATGTCCTCATAATTACATGTTCTGAAGAGGTCTTAGAAGAAAATCTTAGTAGGAGCTGAGTTTACATATGCTGTCCCTCACAGAGACCTAGGAAACAAACAAAAATGTACAAATTTAGCTCATTCTTCAGAGTCGTGTCTTGCATACTGCCTCAGTATGATGAAAGGCTCTTCCTAGTAAGTCATAAAAGCATTAGTTTAAAAATGAACTAGTTCAACAGCATAAAGCATTGCACAAACACTTATGGAAAAACTAGATGTTCAACTTAAATTTAAAAAGCATACCAATTCCCATTCCTCTATTAACTTGTTCACCTTGTGAAAGTATTCTTATCAATATTTTAATGACACTGAGTCTGAATGAGAGAGGAATGTGGCTGCCTAAGCAGATGGCTGTCACAGACTGAATATCACGATTAAGGATTAGTACACAAGCAGAAGCAGCCTGATGTACTATGAACCATTCCTGAATACCAGTGCCACTTGAGCTTAGCCTTGAGGAATAAACAAGACCAGTGGGGCTACAATAGGTCAGCCAGGTCCAATGGTCACCTGAAAAAACTTGCCTAAGTAGATCAATGTGAGGATTCTAGATATGGGAGAAATGTTGCTTTCTCTGATCTCAAGTTTTGCCCATCTGTGCTGCCTTGCTGTCACTGGCTGTGTAACAGAGTAGGGGCCTCCAAGGGTTGCCAAATGTTCTAGCATATGCAGCGACTGGTATATCCAAGGAAGGGCATTCCATTGACACAGCATGGGCTCCAGTCACTACCATCACAGTGCTCAAAGGATCCCCCTGAGCTAAATTGCAATCTAAGGGCAGTGCAATTTCTACATCCCCTGTGTCACTATTCTTTACTTTTAACCTTCCTTCAAAGGGTAAAATCTCTGCCAATATATCCTGCCTCCCTTCTCAATAACATGCTCACAGGGAAAGATCTGAAATGAGGCCTCAGCAGACATTTCAGCCATTGTCTCATCTTCATCAGAAGGCTTTGTTTTTAAGCTTTTCTTCTAATGTGGAATGAAAGAAGAGAACGTTCCTCCTGAACATATGTTAGGGCTATTTAAGGAGCAGAAGAATTTTTTCTGATACCCTTGAAATCATATTATTCTGCCTAAACTGGTCAGAATAAATGCTAAATTATATTCTAGAATTTATTTTGTTTAAAATTGAAGTTTAAAGGGAGCTCAGAGATTCTATTTTTCTTTAGGATGAGATTAAAAAATAAATTTCTTGGAATAGTTGCATTACATAATGGGAAAGGTGTTTATTTTGGCTGCAAAAGAACTGGAAGGCTGTGAATATTTAATTGTCGCTTTTCAGGGGTCCCAGTTAACTTATCTATAAAATGGGAATAAAAATACTCATCCTAAGAACCTCACAGAAAATTCACGGGAATAGATTTTGAAATGGATAAATTACTAAGTAGGTGTGAGATGCAGATACCATTGTGTCTCCTTTAAGGAAGAAGTGGAATTTAAAATTAAGTAGCCATGCCTCTGCTCTCACCTCCATCTTTCTGTAATGTGTGGTTTTCCTAAAAGCCCAACTGAAGACTTTTCTTTTTTCTTATTTTCTAGAGAGATCTGTGCTTTGGGGGAAGGAGCATTTCCTTGCTGTGACCTATGCTCACTTCTGAACAGAGCAACATGCTATTAGCAAAAGCTCAAGAAAGCAAGAAGAGGGAGCAGTATGGTCTTTAATGGAATGTTTGTCTCTGTGTCATAGTGGTGGCACTTGGAGGTCCTTCCTTCTGGCTGTACCATTTCACCCTGTTAAGGATTTGAGCAAGTGAGGTGGGTTTAAGTGACAGAAATGGAGATAGAAAAAAACAAGTTGCTAAGAAAGTTTGTTTTCTGAAAATAGAAAAGAAAAGAGATCTTGAAGTTACAGGTTTGATACACTGATACCCTTTAGACAGGGCTGGCTGTATCGGCTTGGGCCTCTCCACTGAACATTATAATGGGCCCAATGTCTAAATTTGGAATCCCTGGAAAAAATATGTAAATTTACAGAATGAGAGGACCTAGCAGAAAAGACTTACACAGAACATTCTACTCATTTCCTTCTCATAGATAGAATGATTTAATATTTAACTTCTAAAAAATTTAATAGGTATATATAGGGGGTAGGAAAGGGTTTGAAGGAATAACCTTACTTTATTATAAAACACTAGGGACCCGGTGCACAAAAATTTGTGTACTCGGCGGGGTCCCTCAGCCCGGCCTGTGCCCTCTCACAGTCTGGGACCCCTTGGGGGATGTCCACCTGCTGGCATGCTTGGCCAGCCTGGGTGAGGGGCTGATGGCTGTGTGCAGGCTGGCCAAGCCCCCCACTGGGGACCCTCACCCCATGGGGGTGTGGCCACCCTGGGTGAGGGGCTGAGGGCCGTTTTCAGGCTGCCCACAGCTCCCATTGACCCAACGTCCTGGAATCAGGTTTCTGCGGTTTATTTATCTTCTATAATTGAAACTTTGTTGTCTGGAGCGGAGGCCTAGGCAGGCAAGGAAGCCTTCTGTTTGCTTCAGCTCCGTGGCTTCTATAATTGAAACATTGTTGCCTTGAGAAGAGGCTCGGCTGGCCTAGGCAGGCAGTTTCAACTCCATCGCTGGTGCAACGGAAGCCTCCTGTTTGCTCTAGGTTTGTGGCTGCCGGCCACCATCTTGGCTGGGTTAATTTGCATACAGCTGCTCTGATTGGCTGGTGGGTGTGGCTTGGATGGTGGGTGTGGCATAGGTGTCTCGGAGTGATGGTTAATTTGCATATTACTCTTTTATTAGATTAGATGAGTCCCACAAAGCCTCTCTTTGCAGGAGATGCTGTTCTCAAAACTGTCTAGGCTTTCTATCCAAATATTTGCTCCAATAGACAGCATTATCATTATTATTTAGTATAAATATTGCTCATCAGAATCATATGTTGCCTAATCTTAGCAACATATCCCCAGTGAGCATTATCATCTCTATGTGCAGACAAAAGGAATACAACACATAAAGGTCAAGTGACTTACTCATCATAAACAACCATTCAGTGCTGAACAGGAAACCGAGCTGAGGACTGGATGATCAAACAACAGACACACCCATCTACCAAATTATAAACAGAGGGCTCACTTCTCAAACATATGAGGAGGGGTTCAAGTTCACTTTTTTTAATGCCTTGTCTCAAAGGGAGAATTAAATCATTAAAATGGCTTATCCTTCCTGTCCTTTCAAGTTATCTCTTTTATCCCAGCCTGAGGAAGAGTAGATTAGTAATGCTTTCAAATCTGCCACAAAGAGTCACCTGCAGGTTTAGCTCAAACCTGTTTCTAAGGCAAAGTTTTTCTCCATTCCTGACAATCCATCACTCATGCTCCTGCTGCAAGGCACGGTGTTCTACCTCAGCCTTTACTCCACTGAGTTGTAACTGAGTAAAAATAACCACATCAAATTGTTTCAGAACCCAAACACCTTTGTGCATGAGAGGCTCCATGAACATACTTTCTTGTGTGCTTGCTATCTGTCCTTCGGGAGAGGGAGCTAAGAAGAAGAGTCATTTTGCTCTGATTTATTTCTCCCATAAGATTAGACTATTAGAAAAGGCAGGAATTATATTTCTAATTCATGTTCAATCCTTTTTTAAAAGGCATAATAGGTTTTCAAAAAGGCATAATGTGAATATGTAAATAATTTTAATTTTCCAATTTCTATTCAAGTTATTCTGAGGACCTAGTTTACTGCATCCCTTTCAACAGTCTTTATATAATGCCATTGACCAAGGGAGTCAAATTTAGTAACTAAGACCACCACTGACCTAATAAATTTGGCAAGTACCGATTTCCAGCTGCTCACTTTGTTTGGAGAAGTAATTCTCTAGAATTGTGAAGTTAAAGAAAATTCAGAGGTCAGGTCTATCTGACTTGATTAAGGCAATATACAAATAAACTTCAATATCTTTTAGTTTATCGCTGGGCTAGCATCAATTGTAATTTCTGTAAAGGGAAATAGTTCTTTAGTATATCTAGACAGTGTCGAGGCCAATGTATATTACACTATGCATTTGTGGTTTATATTTTTAAAACTCAACAAACAGTTACTGTGATACATTATATTGTCTTTCTAAATGGTTCCCACAAATGTATGGCTTTGTGATTTTCCATCAAACGACTCCAGTGACGATGATGTATTTTTGGCAGAAATCCTTATTCTAAATCTTAGACTCCATGGTCATGGTTTTAGGTGGTCCCATCAGATGGGTAAGTATTATTCCCATGAGAAATTGCAGTTTCAACATCTATCTCTGGGTTTCAGGTAACAGGGTTATAATGTACATTAGGAAAAGAGGCATCACTTTTTGTTTTCTTTTTAATCTAGTGAGAGACACTTAAATTTTCAATAACAACAGCATAGTCCTATCCCTCTGATAGTATCAAGGAAACAACTTTAATTTGTTATCTATTGATGGATTCAAGAATCGAGAGAAGGAAAAAATAAACCTTTGAGAGCCTGCCATTAATATAATAAGATCACGATGTGTAAGATCAGGGCGATAAAATCTCTCCAGTAAAACACAAGTAATCCTGTGTCATTCTGTCTCAGTGTATCATATTTATAACAGTGTGTCATATTTATCCCTGATTTACCTGATGGCAGCATTTCAATTGCATTCTGATGAGCCTTGGAGGTGGTTCTGCAAAAGGCTCCTCTTCCCTGGGCACAGACCAGACACACAAATGGAAACTGGCCAGCAGACAGAAATGATGTGTTTTACTGGCAATGCTTTTCCTACTCCTTAATTTCATAAAGGTCAGAGACACTGCTTTAGATAGAGGCCTATTAAAACCCTAAAGGATGGAACCTGCTCACCTCAAATACCTAGGTGGTGTGTGAGAGAAGAAAAAGTAGAAAAAACAGCCCACACCTAGCACAAGGTTAGATGAGGCCCTATGTGCATATAGCTATCTGAGGGGAGGATCAAGGCCTAAAGATTTTAATTTCAGTGAAGTCATACAGAGCTAATGGAGCCACTGGCGATCAATAGCTCCCACTCTCTGGTGAGGAGAAGAGATTTATTGAGCTCTCCCCACTGATCCTGTGTCAGGTACAAGCAGCAATGCTGATTGCTGCGCCCCTCTGTTCCTACAGTGCGCAAACAACTGACTCCATTACTAGCAGCAGCTCAGCTTTTGCAGCCGGCATTAGAGTTCTCTGATAATCTCCTAATATGTCCACTGGAATAATATCTTTATGACATTTAGGCTGAGGGATAAGAGGACCAATAAATCACTTCCCTCTATCCCTCCAAGTTCAGACCCATTTCAGGAAAAGATAGAGAAGTTGGGGTAATGGCAATCAGAGTAGCAGCTTTATTGCTGGTAAACTAAACCTGTCAGTTCCTGTCCTTTCTCTAGTCCCTTGAGCCTTACTTTCCAATAAGATTGGGTCTGCAGCACACTTACCCAGTGGCCAGTTGCCTCATGCTCAAAAGCAAAATGTGGAAAAACAGCCATTAGACTCTCACTTCACCCATCAGACAAAGCAATTTTCTCTGTGTTAGAAAGAGTAACAAAAAGCATTTCTCCAATACCACCTCTCCTAATACTGGAGGTGCTCACCTAGAACATGGTCCTGGCAAATACTGAAGTCACACCTGTGTGGTTGGTCCTCCTATTGGGTATTTTGGGGACATTTATATTTAAAAGTATTCACCCATTGAATGATTAGTATCATCTTTTATAAGCACTACAGAAAATAGTAAGGTTCAGTCCTTGCCAGTTCATTCAAAGGTAATGATTTCTGCTGATAATATACTCAACTTCTGTTTCACCCACTGCTCCCAAAATCAGGAATGTCCTGCTGTCCTCCAAAGAGATAAACACTACATCCTGGTGGATAGTCAAGTGATGACTATGAAATGTTCACAGGTAAGCTAAGTAGTTTGCTGCTCTCTGCCCATGAAGAAGTCAGCTTGCATGTTTGCTACTCAAATTAAATCAGGTAACAGTTTTCAAGAGTGAAGCTGAAATTTGACAGTCCTGACTTAAAACACTACTATAACTAATGACTTCCAGACCCAAATATATGTTCTTTATCTGTTTCCTTACTTTATATATACCCTTACCCCAAATTATAGATCTCAAAAACAAATGAAATAATCAAGTTTTTTGGATTGCATTCAAAACAATTACTTTGGTTTTTCCTTTATTTTTTTATAATTATTAAATTGAAAATTCAAATTGAGATTTTAAAAGATCAGTCACTTTTTGCTATTCCTAGCAATTAAAAATATCAGATCAATGTGCTATATATTCCTGAAATAAAATCCTCAGATCAAGGGCCAAGATCACTGAGCAAAGCTCAATACATCCTAGATGTGACAGCCTACAAAGATCATTTTATCAGTTATATAAACAAGTACATATTTTTTATTATTTCATTTACAGATAAATACATGAAACACAAACATGTATTTGCTAGTAAAGCAGAAGATACAGGAAAATACTTAATCCCAATTCTCTAAAAAAATAGAGTTTCAATTACAACTCTTATTATTTAATGAAAGATCGTGTAGTATTATAGACACTGAGGTAGGTATTATAATTCCTATTTTGTAGATTAGAAAATTAAATTAAAATCCAAAGAGTTTACATATCCTATCACAATAAGAATAAGTGGCAGAGCCAAAATTTAACTCTATATCCTATTATTTCAAAGCCCATATTATACTGACCATTGTAGAAGACTGGCCATCATTAAGCTATTGTAAGGTTCATTAAGTCCGATTGCTTCTGTTTAAATTACTCCAAAGAAGGAACAAGAAAGACACTCTTAGAATTTATATAAATTTTGAGAATTAAAATGTATTTTTAAATATAGCTATGCATATTGACATATATAATTATAAATAAGAAAATAATAAAATAAATTTATTTTTTATAAAAGATGTATTAAGTCACTTTCTTTTCAATCAAGGTCCAGGAGAGAAAATCTACCAATGGAAAATGACTACTTATTAAAGACCTACTATGTGCCAGGAGCTAAATGTCCATAATCTTATTTAATCCACATGAACTTTATGTTATGACGCTTTATAATCTTTATTTAACAATAACAACAGAAAAGAACCTGAGACTCAGAATGATTAAATTACCTAACAAAGTAACACAGAGTGGGGGCAAGAAGGGAGGTATTCAAATCCAATTTGTTGACACCAATGCCTAAGCTTTCTTCACTCCCATATGCCAACCCTTAATAAGCAATAAACACCAAAATGAAATATACACAAGCATACATAGCTCAGTATATAACACCAATGCCAATAGTATACATCACTGACTTAAAGGTTAAAAAAAGTTTGTGGCAAACTGCCTGCTTAAATATTGCTTACAATAAATATTTTCTGAAATGTAATAGCTAATGCTTTTTACTAAATGAAATTTTAATCAAACAAATGATATGTAAAACTATACTATAATACTTATGCTACTTGCAAGAAGATAAATAAGACATAATAATTATGTCTCACATAAAAAATGTAAATAACTGTCAAGGCAATATAACAAAATCAGACAGTATATGATTAATTATTGTAAGTGGCATAGAACTGCATTATCCCAAGTACGATACACATATATTTTGTGGAAGTAAAAATTATGCTAAGTGGCATAAATGTAAATAAAGTTTTCCTTTAAATTATGTTTTTATGTTATGATTTAATTGTATAATTATGGCCAGTGACATTAGTTTTCCTTTTATAAAATTATTGAAGTTTCCTTTTAAAATAAATGTCTCTTTGATTAATCATTTTTGGGATACTACTTAACAGTGTCTACTAAACCTGAACATATGCATGACATTTTATGATGTAGCAATTCTATCCCTAATTACATACCAAACAGAAATGTATGTACATGTACATTAAATGATAAATATAAGAAAATATCATTGCAACCTCATTTGCAATAGTCCCAAGCTAGAAACTAACCAAATGGCTATCAAGAGTTGAACAGATAAATATATTCTGGTATATTCACACAATGAGAGCTAACTCAGTAATGAAAATGACTATATAAAATATGGGTGAATCTTAGAAATATTGAGAGGAAGTATTTATTAATATTATATTAATAAAATATAAAGCTACTAGAAAATAGGAGGCACTCAATGCGTGTTGGTTTGGGTTTTTAAGCAGTACTTGCAGCAGTGTGGCTGTTACCATTATTTGTTCCCTCAGCATTCATGGATGAACCCTTTCTTAGAAGCAGCGTGATGATATTGTCCCTTTGAGACAAATCACTACACTCCCTGTAAGGAGGGATGCTGCCCTGTTGATTACCGGCTTTATATCGGACATTTCACTGATGCAGTGACTACGTTATGTTAGCATATGTACCAATAGGGCCTTTTCAAAAGATCCATTACACTGGGAAGATAAGCGGAGAAGCTTCTCTTCTCCCTTTCTCTATTGTGCCCTCTTCCGCATCTTTATATTGAGAAGGAAAGTTCAAGATGCACATGGAAATCACAAAAGAGGAAACAGTCAATCCAAACTAAGTGGAAAGAAGGAAGAGAAGAAGAAATAAGATTACTACTGTACACAGAGAACATGATAGTTTACATAGAAAATCCTACAGAACATACAAAACAATTACTAGAATTAAATGAATTTACAAAGGTCATGAGATACATAAGCACAGAATAACCAATTGTACTTCTATAAAGCAGTAGCAAACAATGAAAAATACTTTTTAATATAATTTATAACAGTGTTAAAGCCATAGAATACTTAAAACTAGGTCTAAAAATACACAAATTAAACAATTCAACAGTGAAACTGAGCAACATTGCTGAAACCAATTAAGACCTACATAATGAAGAAACATCATTATTTTGATTAGAAGATTCCACATTATAAATACATCAGTATTCCCCAAATTAATCTATAGATACATCACATTCAAAATCCAAATCAATAGGCTTATTTTGCAAGATGGTCAAATTGATTCTAAATTGCATATGAAGAAGCATGTACCTGTATTAGTATAAATAAACTTATTCAAAAACAATAATGTTGGAAGATTCACTGAGATTCACTGCCTGATAACAAGATTTACCATAAAGTTCCAATAATTAAGATAAGGTGCTGTTGACATAAAAGTAGACAGATGAATAAAATAAAGAGTTCTTGAAGGAAAAATTTTGTAAAATTATCAAACTAATTAACACTTTCATCAAGTGTTCTGAGGCTATTCAAAGGTGGGGAGTCTCTTTTTAATGGCACTGGAATAACGTTTTTAAAAAAATAAATCTTGGATCCTACCTCAGACCACATGTAAATATTAACTCAAGACGAATCATAGAACTACATACAAAAGATAAAACTATAAATCTTTTAAAAGAAAAAATGGAAGATTATTGTTGCAACTCTGTGACAGAGATTTAATGAGAAGATATAAAGAAGCAATGAACTTGAAAAATAAAACTTTAAATTGGTTTCTCAAAATTAAAAATGTCTTTATTATTGTTAGCAAAAGATACCATTAAGAAAATGTAAAGACAAGCCACATGATCAATGAATTTGTTACAAATATATCTTATAAAAGATTTGAATCCAGGAAATATAAATTCCTACAAATCAAGACACACCCAATCAAAAAATGGGCAATGGACCTAAATCAACACTTTTCGAAAGAGGACATAAGGAAGGCCAAGAGACATATGAAAACATGCTCAAAGTCATTAATCATCTGAGAGATTCAAATCAAAAGGACAATGAGGTACCATCCCACACCTGTCAGAATGGCTATCATCAACAAATCAACAAACAACAAGTGCTGAAGAGGATGCAGAGAAAAAGGAACACTCATGCACTGCTGGTGGGAATGCAGACTGGTGCAGCCACTGTGGAGAACAGTATGGAGTTTCCTCAAAAAACTAAAAATGGAACTCCTATTTGACCCAGTGATCCCACTTCTAGGAATATACCCCAAGAAACTAGAAATACCAATCAGAAAGGATATATGCACTCCTATGTTCATAGTGGCACAATTCACCATAGCTAAGATTTGGAAACAGCCTAAGTGCCCATCAGCAGATGAGTGGATTAAAAAACTGTGATACATCTGTGATACAATGGAATACTATGCTGCTGTAAAAGGAAGGAATTCTTACCATTTGCAACAGCATGGATGGAGCTGGAGAGCATTATGCTAAGCAAAATAAGTCAGACAGAGAAAGATAAATACCACATGACCTCACTCATTTGTGGAATATAATGAACATAAACTGATAAGCAAAAACAGATGTAGAGACAGAGAAGCATCGATCAGATGGTCAAACCTCAGAAGGAAGGTAGTAGAGTTGGGGGTAAGTGGAAGAGATCAACCAAAGGACTTGTATGCATGCATATATGCATAACTAATGGACACAGACAACAAGGGGGTGAGGGCATGAGCAGGGGGATGGGGGTGCAATGGGGGATAAGGACACATATAATACCTTAATCAATAAAGAAAGAAAAAAAATTCACAATTCAATTTTTAAAAATTGGACTAAGGTCTGAACAGACATGTGACCAAGAATTGGGCAATAAGTTTATTAAAAGTCTTCTGATGCCATTTTCACCAAGTAAAAGCCAGTTAAAACCCTAATATACTATTTTTTATAACCACAAGAGTTATAATAATAAAAAAGGCTAAATTCTGGCAAAGATGCATAGCAACCTGAACTTTCTGATATAGCTAATGAAGTCAGAAAATAAATCAACTACTTTGTAAAAAATTTTGGTAGTTTCTTATAAAGATAAATATATACTAACTTTACAAACATATTCTTTTTCCTTAATATTTATCTATGAGAAACCAAAGCATATGTCCTCAAAAAAAAAAGTTGCATGGACATTTTCTTAGCAACTTTATTCATAACAGACAAAATTAAAAGAATTCAAATGTCCAATAACAATGGAGTGGAATTTTCAAAAGCAAATTATAGTATATTCATACAATAGACTATTGCTCTGAGCAAAAACAAATTGTTCTACAGAAACAAGCAACCACAGAGATAAATCTCAAATCATTACATTGAGCAAAAGAAACCAGAAACGAAAGCCTCATTCCATTTATATGAAGATTCAAGAACAGTGAAAACTAACCTATGGTGATAGAAATCAGAATGGTTGTCTATGGTGGACAGTGACTGGGAGAGGGCACAAGGAAACATTCTAAGATGATGGGAAAGTGGTCTACCCTTATTGGAGTAGTTGTAATACAAATATATACATTACCAGAGTCAATGAAGTACACATTTATTATCTGCATATTTCTCCCTATTAGTATTTTTAAATTTAATGAGAAAAATATTAGCCTGATTCTGATACACTATTCAACAAACTGAAAATTGCGGCAAGATCTCTGAAAAATCTGTTGGCAAACGACACTAAAGTTGAATGTACTCATAAATGGACATTTGGACATCCCACTTACAGGTATGTAACCTATAGAAATGAGTCCAAATGCTCACCAAGTATATGTACAAAAATTTTCACAACATATTCGTAATATCCCAAACAATCCATATGTCCAGGACAAGACAATGGATAAATGGTGATGTTTATGGAACGGTATTCTAGACATCATCAATGAGATTGTGGATGGATCTCACAACGTTGAGTGAAAGAACACAAAAGCACAAGTTGTATGATTCTACTTTAAGAAATATATAAAATCAATGTCTAGTGTTAGGACTCAAGATAGTGGTTATCTTCAGAGGATATTAGTGATGAGGAATGTCATAAGGGTGCTTCCTGAGGCCAGTAATATACTCTTTCTTCACTGAGTTCTAGTTACATAGATAGATTTTCTTGAAAATTCATTATAGTTTTACCTTTTGTATGTGGTTCTGATTCATCTTGAATTAATACTTACACTAATGCATCATGCATTGTATGTATGCTGTACTTCAATAAAATCTTTAATTTTAAAAATCTAATAAACTAGAGAAATACACTGAATGCTTTGTTCATGATGTGTCATTCAAAATTATCATGAAATGAGGTACCACGAATCCACCTGCCTAAAGTGAGTAAAAGTATTAAAAAAAAGGTGTGATTTTTAAAATCTTGTTTGCCATGTACTTCAGAAATAAGTTTACTTTTATTTGAGCATCTGGCTATTTCAGGTACCCCTGAGGCAAGGCCAAAATTTATAGTTTTGTGGTTATGTAGGCCACTTGTTTATATGGAGAATTTTATGGCTTAGTTCCCCAGGCTTATGTCAGTATTACTGTTGGAGTTTTCTGTTAATTATCCTCCGGGACTTTAGTGCGCACACAGATGTCAATTCAGATGGGCCAGCATGTATCTTTCTGAAAGCAATGGACTCTGAGTATTAACCAGATGGTTGAGGCAAGTTCCCTCAAGGCCAGGCTCATTCTAAACTTTGTCTACAGATTCAATTTGTGAATAGAGTTCCATTTTCAATATCTAATCTTATTTATCAAATCATTAATTTCTTAAATTCCTTTCTTATAACATTTTTAATATCATAATAAATGCCTCCATATAAGAATGAACATTTTTTAGGGTTTACTTTGAAAATATCTACATATAATTAATTTATATAATCATTACAACTAATCTATGCAATAAAAACTATTAAAATTATCCTCACTTAAAATAATAAAAATGAAGCACAGAGAGGTAAAAAACTTGGCCAAGGTGACTTGGAAGATAGAAAACAATGCCAGGTAGGTGGGTTCCAGCATCTATGCTCTTGAGTTATTCTCAAGATAAGGATTAAAACTTTGTAAATATGCAGGAAATGTGTTCCATTAGGAACACTCACTGCTGAAAATCCGTATTCCATTCTGATAAATTAATTTACATATGCATAAGCCTCAGACTCCTTATAGTTCTGAATAATAATAGTGCCTCAATAAGAGAATCAGTTTAAAGACTACATGAGATAATGCATGTAAAGCACTTCACAAAGAGCTGGCACATAGTAAGAACTTGAGAAATATTAACCAGAGAATTACTATGAGGATTCTCATTTATAGTATTCAATTACTGTGACTTGAAACTAAAATCTCTACATTATTTACAAAAGAAATTTGAGTACTGAGCCCCAGAAAAATTTCTGGAATCATAAGATGTTTCTGTGGCTGTGCTTCTTATTTGAACATTCACCCACTGCTAGGCCACTGGATGCCATGAGAACCTCTGGAGCCTTTAGTTCTGTGCCTCTGAATCCTCCAACCAAGAACACCCTACACCATCACTGTAACTACATGTTTAAAAAAAAAGTCTCAGGAATCTTTTTCTAGAGGTTCACAGTTGTGTGTGATTTTTTGTTTTTTGTTTTTTTTTTTACTTTACTTTTGTCCCTTGGATTATTTTTCAACTTCAGTAAAAATGAAAACCAATGATTTTTTTCCACAATTTAAATTCCACATTCTGCAGAATTCAACATGCTAAATTCATGTGTAAACATTATGTTCTAAATTGTCTTTCATATTAACTTTTACTTTTTCTTTGGATTAAAAGTAGATGAAACTGTGGACTCACTCTTACTGGCTGATGATGAACTCTAGGAAAATTCTCAGCTAATGTCACAGAGAATACAAACAGGACTGTTATCAACACTGCTGTATGGCTTGACACATATGTACCAGCTACCAAGGAGCAGCAGCAGAGGTGTGGGTGGTTAGCACTCTTCCCTTGCTGCCTTTCCTTTGTTACTTTAAACTTCTCTGAGAAGGTAACAAGGCAAAGAAATACATTTTCTTCTAAATACCTTCTTCAAATAGTTTCTATGAATAATGTCAAAAATTATATCTCTTACACCCCTCAAAAGGCTGGGATCAAAGTAGCAGCTCCCTGTTACTACTGTTGTGATTATTAAGACAAACTTTTGTGTAGATACAATAGTCCAGAAACTGTAGTAGGTCTACTTTCTACACCTTTCCAATGTATATGCACAAGAACCTTCAAAGGCTGTTGCCATTAATAACTGAGATAACTAATATGAGAAAAGATGTGTGGCTGACTCAGATTAGGCAGCAGTAACGGGGATATGGGGTATGGACAATGAGCTGATTGATATTAGAGAATGTGTGCTTGTCCCACTGACAAGTTTGTCGAAATTCTTTTAAGTTTGGGGGTCAATGGTGTTTCCATTAGAATAAGGGACTCCTAATTTTGGCCAATGGGATAAAAAATAGATTCCTGCCTTGGTCAGTGTGGCTAAGTTGATTGCGCGTTGTCCCACGCACCAAAGGTGACCAGTTCCATTCCTGGTTGGGACACTTGCCCAGGTTAGGGGTTCAGTCTTCAATCAAGTGCATGCAAGAGCAGCTGATAGACATTTCTCCCTCACATCAATGTTTCTCTCTCTTTCCCTCTCCTTTTCTTTCTGAAATCAATAAAAATGTATTTTAAAAATAGATCCACATTCTATCTCTCCTGCTCTATTTGTCATTGTCCTTTTCTTACCACTAGAGTAATCCTCTTTCTTCTTATTGACAGCCCCTAAAGAGGGTGGCTGAATTGGAGCACCAGAGCAGGACTGTGCACAGCTATAAAGCAGGGAATCCCTTTTTCCCACTTTATTGCCAGAGAGCTTAATCAATATTCTTAGTCTACTCTTAACCCATTGCCTGTGTCTCACTGAGTTCTTCATGAAAACCTACATTCTAGAGGTTACACCTCTAACCACTCTTTCCAGACAGGCTCAAACATGACAAACACACTCCAAGAGTTCAGAGACTGACCTTCATCATCCCCTTCCAGTGCTCTTAGCTTCTCACCTTTTCGGGTGCTCTCCCTCAGGCTCTTTAGCAGAAGCCACCATACAAATCAGCACAGCGAGGCCCTTTCTTGCCCAACCAGTCAAATAAGTCTGGAGATGTTTGAGGCTCAGGTAGAACCACCTTCATTCCATTCATGTTCCCGAATTTAACAAGGTGCCTGGCACATTCCAGATGCTCAGCAAAAGTCATTTAACTGAGCTGGTCTAAAACAGTTGCTTTGAGAGTTACCCCTTGGG
Organism: Murina feae; assembly: GCA_004026665.1. NCBI lineage: Eukaryota > Metazoa > Chordata > Mammalia > Chiroptera > Vespertilionidae > Murina > Murina feae. The sequence goes on along the minus strand of PVJC01021902.1, from coordinate 11,956 downwards.
AACAATATATGAATGGGAAATATAAGGGAAATACGCAGAAAGGAAGACTGTAGTTTTACATTATATAAGTGAGTTTAACCATGATGTCCTTAAACAAGATTGGGTATTCAGGAAAATGATCATATGTCAAGAGGTGAATGGTAGGGTAGTGTGCTCATATTTGAATATACTGATTTTGACAATATGGGGTGGGGGAGGCTTGGGGGCATGGCATCCAACATAATTTGGAGACTAGGTTTTGAATCAGGCTTGGAGAAGTACATTGGAAGTCATTATTCCTCAGATACTATTAAAATCCAGGGGAGTAGATAACATCACCCAGAGAGAGGGAAGAGCAGAGAAAGTAAAACTAAAATCTAGATTTCTCAGCTCCTGTTACAATGTACTTTCCACACAATCCTTGCAGAGGAAACCTTATTCCAAGACTAAGGTAAAGATTACATAAGTATTAAATCACTAATGATGTAATCCTGGAACCAGCGATTAGCCAGCCACACTTCAAAATATGCCTCCCCTCACTGCCATGCATTCCACTGAATTACAAGCTAACCAATAATTTTTCCTGCTTTATTTTTATCCATAAAACTTATCACCATCTGATATGCGGCATATTTTACTTAATGCTTTTTGCCATGTGTATCTCTGCATTTGAGTAAGATCATAAGAGAAGGGGATTTTTTTCTACTTTGTTCACTCCTTAGAACACTGTAGGTGCTCAAATATTTGCTGTAAGAAAATCAAGGGAGGAAGACAATCAAAATTGCTCTCTATCCTGGGATGGCAGGTAGTACTGAAATCCTGTGAAATATTTAGCAAACTGTCCTATCTTGTTTCAACTAGGTTGTTAGGAAAGAGATGAACTAGTAGAAGCAGTTAAACCACATCGTATTAACATTGAAACATACAGTCAAAAAGTCATTCTATTACAATTTCTCTATTCTAATAGAGAAGCTATCAGAACATAGATAAAGAGAATTAGCTGGCTTGTAATTAGACTTCTGGGACACTAAAGGATAACTGTTTCAGTTTCAACAGCCTATACTAAATGCACTAAGTATACTGTATCGCATTGACAAAATGAAAAAAGTGGCATTAACATGCACTTAAGCAGTCCATGTTTGTCAGGAACTTCCCTGCTCATTGGTAGCACAAGCTGTCTACAGAGCACTTCTGCAAAGTATTCCCCCATTATACACAGCATGGATGGAAGACACTCCTTGAAGGAGTTGGCATTCTAGACACAATCTAACTGGTGATTAGACACAATCCGGAAGCTGTTTCAGGTAATTCTGATATACCGATTTGCTGCGGATGGTGTTGTCTTTCTGTTCGTTATGCTTTTCTTTGAAAGGGCTGGGAGTGAGAATGATCAGACTGTATTTTCTGACTGCATCATTCTCCAGGGCCCATTCACTCATCCTCTTTCCTAACTCCGAGCTCCAGGACCACCCGCCCATCCAGAAACTTCAGGCATGTATCTGACAGCATTTTTCGATGAAGAACCATGCCGAGAATACCCACAAAAAGCTCAGAACACTTGATTCCTCTCAGCTAGCCAAGGAAGTATTGACATGAGGTCAGGAGAGATACATTCATACCCCCTCCACAGGCCTGCCCAAGCCTCAGTGCCTCCTTGGCCGCTGTACTCTGTTTCCATTTTGCTGCCTACTGTCTTTTCTCCACATATAGAGAAACCAAATTGTCACCCTGTCCTATAAAGCCCTACTGGATCAATTCTGAATCTGTCTCTCCCACATAATTCTCCTACAAAAACTGGGTACTTATGAGCACATCTAGCATTCTACTGTTCTTCCAATTTGGATAAATTCAATCCTGCTTCTGACTTTCTACATTTGCTATTCCTTCTCCCTGAATAAATGATTCTCACAGCCTACTGTCCAACAGACCACAGTCCATAAATTACCCTTTATCCATCGCTATTTCTTTGCCTCTTACACCTCACCTATGAATACCCAGTATCAAGGGTCAAGATCTTCCTTCCATCTATTGCTTCCCAGGAAGGAAGAGAAGATATAGAGGTAATGAAAGAGGATGGACAGAGGGAAGGAAGGAAAGGGAGAAAAAGAGGGGGGAAATGAGTCATTCCCTTTTTAATATAAAAATAATTAAATGTTGTATATTAATGTATATATTAGGATATTAAAGTTCAAGTCTCATAACCTCCCCTAACATACACACTTCCCATCCTCCATTTACCCAATAGTTATATGACAATGTTTTGATTTTTAAATCATTATCTGATATCTACATTGATATAACTAAGTAAAACTGACTTCTGAGCCAGAAAGTATACTAGGATTATATTTATTTTCTTATAAAATTCCTCTCTATTTTTTAGATATAATAATTGCCTTGTTTTCTTACTTTTCTATGGATTTATCTACAATTTCCCCCCAAACTCTCGAACAGAACACTAACACCCCTTCCCACATGGTCAAGTACCATCGGAATTGTCCCCCTTTTGAACTAGAGTCCTCCCAGATTCAGTCTCCCAGTTCTTCTTCTGAGACCTTCCACCCAGCCATTATCCCCAGAGTCCCCCTCAGCATCATGTTATAAATTCCTTTCCTTTCTATCCTTTGTTGGACCCATTTCTTGAATAGATTATAGGGAATTTACATTAAAAGTCTAGGTTTTTAAAGATACTGCTTTATTGTATTCACATCCAACTTTACCATCTGTCCGGTGCCATTGTGACTTTAATTCTTTACATGAAACCCTACTTACTTTGTTTTCTGGAACCCTTTAGGACCTTCTCTTTAGCTCTGGCATTATATCATTCACAATAAAATTTGTTTGGATCGTCACTGTACTAGGCATTAGGCTGGCCCTTATTATTTTAAAAACGCATACCCTTCAGTTCTAGGAAATGTTCTCTAAATTTTTAAAAATTTTACTTATGGATTTAGTTATGATTTAATATACTATTTATCACTTTGACTACATTTTGCCCTAAACCAAATCCTTATGTACCCAGTGCTGAAACAAATCCCTACTCTGTCCATGGCTCACCCTGTTTAAAAGAAACAATAGGATGCAACATGCCAGAACTCTATGGTTTCACCATTTCCTTTTCAGTTTTAAGAACCTGAGATGCCTGCCACTTGGTACCTTCAATACAAGAAGCCTGGCTTTGAGCTGACCACTAATAGCAAATTGGTGTAAAATCCAGTGCTCTGAGTCCTTCCTAATGGCCTCCCTTCAAGGTCTTCTTGACTTCAACCCCACTGGCTACAAAGAGTTTGGGGAAGGAAAAGACAGCTTTGCATATAACTTGCACACCTGTGATTCACCAACAGCTTCTGCTGCCACCTGAGGTCCCTTGCATTTGTTTCTCATGTTATCTTAAATGTACTGCAGTTTATATTTTAAGGTGCCAATCTAAAGTATTTTTTAGATATTCTCCTTAACTTTGATAACATTTATATTCACACATAAAATAGATTTTTATTGGAATTGTACTATGTATTTTTTTTAAAAAATCTTTATTGTTTGGATTATTACAGATGTTCCTTTTTTCCCCCCATAGCTCCCCTCCACCTGGTTCCCCCCCTCCACCCCATGTCCTTACCTGCACCACTGTTTTCATCCATAGATATAAGATTTTTGTCCAGTCTCTTCCCATACCCCTCATACCCTCTTCCCCCTGAGATTTGTCAGTCCATTCCCTTTCTATGCTCTTATTTCTATTCCATTCACCAGTTTATTCTGTTCATCAGATATTTCTATTGACTTAATTGTTATAGTCACTGGTTGATAGATATGTGTTTGTTGTCCCTTTGTTGTTCATATTTTTTATTTTTACCTTTTTCTTCTTCTTCCTCTTCTTAAAGAATGCCCTTCAGCATTTCAAGTAATCCTGGTTTTGTGGTGATGAACTCCTTTAGCTTTTTCTTACCTGTGAAGCTCCTATCTGACCATGAATTTTACTTGATAGCTTTGCTGGGTACAGTAATCTTGGTTGTAGGTTCTTGCTTTATCACTTTGAATATTTCTTGCCACTCCCTTCTGGCCTGCATGTTTTCTGTTGAGAAAACAGCTGACAGTCATATGGGTACTCCCTTGTAGGTAACTAACTGTGTACTATGTATTTTTAATTAATATAACTTATACTTTATATTGTTGGCAAAATGGATCTATTATACTCCTTTATCCCATTAACTGTTCTCAACTTCTTGTACTCCCAGATAAACTTACATAGAAAATATTTTTTTCAGGTTCCAAAATGAATTCCATTTGAATTTTTATTTAGACATGTTAACCCCTTATTTAGGAAGTACTGACACTTTTCAATACTCAGTCTTTCTATCTGAAATATAATATTCTTTATTCTATGTACTCAGGTCTTATTTAAAGTCTTGTTGTTTATGATTTTAAGTTTATAATTTCATTCACGTAACAAATCTGTTTAAATCTTCATGATCAGGAATTTATTATCGTGTTTTAGTAGGGTATTTATAAATGTGTTCATTTATAAATGGTTATTTTGTTCTTAAAGTTTCTCAGTTTGTTTTATTTTGTTTTATACTAAGTAATTGGCTATTTACATTGAGCAACAATGTGGCATTATTCTTCTTAACAATTTACCTACTGTTCCATATGGATTGTTAGAATTTCCAGAGTAACATCCAAAAAAGGGTGTGATGTGAGAATCTTTAACTTGTTAGTTTGAAGTAATTGCTTTAATATTATCTAAGAACTAAAATTCAAATCTTTATTGGTTTTGAATAAAACTATGTACTTAACCAATATGCTATGCAGGAAAATTACTAATTTTTACATACACATTTTATTTTCAAAAAGCTCACAAAAAAAATTTTTTTTTCACAAGCTGGTCGATTTCATTAGGTTTTCAGCTAATAATTAAATAATCTTTTAATAATGGTAATTTTACCTTCATTTTCCTAATATTTACTCATGCTTTCCTGTTTTCTGGATTTAAGTAGAACAATAATAATTGCATCAGCAGAAAATTTTGTCATAAACTTGATTTACTGGAGGTTTCTTTAGTGTTTCATTGTTAAGTGTATTTGGCTGATGGTTTAACAAAGAGATGATTTATCATATTAAGGAAAGATGCTTCTATTCCTAGCTTCTTAGAGATCTAATTTTTAATAAGATGAATACTAAATTTTACTAACTGCCCTTTTAGAATTTCTCAAGATAATGATAAAAAAATTTTTCTTTGAGCATTTAATATTAGTAAAGCTTAATAGGTTGATGGATATAAAACTATTATTTCATCCCTATTATATTCAAAGGTCAATATACTATTAAGGGATATTTGCAAGTATATTATTTGGTGGCTTACCCCTTTTCCAATGTATCAAATGAGTATGTAGTTTTTACTTTTCATTTTTCTTATTCGGTTTTGAAATTATAATCATAATAGTTACTTAAAATGAATTTTAAAGTTTAGCAATACTTTTTTTTTACTCCTCAACAAAACAGTTCAGATAAGCAAGATACTGCCTATTGCTTTATATTTTAAATAACATAGTCTTCAAGTTTTTTAGATATCAAAGTTTAAAAAAATATGTGATACCCGTGCAGAAAATATATCCACAAAGGAATAATGTGGACTCAGAACTTATATGAAGATGATTCTTTGATAGTCAATACTTTTATAATGATTAGGGAAAGTTAAACCAATTTTTTAAAAACTTTCCCTTAGATTTAATTATCATTTCTACTGTTTCTTATTTTTTTATGTCCTATCCATATAATAATTATTCCCTCTTCCATCATGCTGGATAATATTGTAAATCATTTTTTTTCTCATAATAGTAACAAACTATTAAAAGTTATATATTAGTATCTATAATAATCCTATATAATAAAAGGATAATATGAAAATTGACCCTAAGGGCACTGGGAATGACTGGTCACTATGACATACACTGACCTGCAGGGGGAAGACACTCAATTCAGAGGCTGCCCCCTGGTGGTCAGTGCGCTCCCACAGGGAGAGTTCTGCTCAGCCACAAGCCAGGCTGATGGCTGCCAGCACAGCAGTGGTAGTGGGAGCCTCTCCTGCCTCCTCAGCAGCGCTAAGGATGTCCAACTGTAGCTTAGGCCTGCTTCTTGCTGGCAAGTGGACATCCCCTGAGGGCTCCCAGGCTGCCAGAGGGATGTCTGACTGCCAGCTTAGTCCCAGTCCCTTGGAGAGTGAGCCTAAGCCAGCAGGTGGACATCCCCTGAGGGGTCCCAGACTGCGAGAGGGCACAGGCTGAGCTGAGGGACCCCCCCCCTCCGAGTGCACAAATTTTTGTGCACCAGGCCTCTAGTAATCTATAATAATCTATAATAATAAAAATATAATATGCCAATTAGACTGGATGTCCTTCTGGACATCCTTTCAGGCAACTTTCCAGACAAAGTTAGGGCTTCAAGGGAAGCCCGGGTCCCGGGTGCCAAAGGGAAGCTATTGCTGGCAGCTGGGAGAAGAAAGGCCTACTCTTGTATAAATTTCATGCATTGGGCCTCTATTCTGATATAAAATTTTAGGTTTAAGTAATAACCTTTATATAAGGTGATGCATTTTATGTTTTGTCTATTGAATCCTTATTGTTGATATTACCATATCTTTAGTCTGCTTTGTATTTAACCAATGACTTACCTACTCTTGTCTTTTTACGCTATCTTGGTCAATTGGTTTTAGCACTCTCAGACATCATGAGCAGTCTGATCCAATCTGAAGGTCTTATTTTCAACTGAAGAATTTAAGATAACCTTATCCTTTGTCAAAGTGCATAAATTTATTTTTCTTCATCATATCTGTAATGCTTTCTTGAATTCTATACTTTATTTTCTATGTTTTAGTTTAGATTTCATCGAAGTAGCATAAATCAAATTTATTTGGGAGGGCATCACAGAAAGCACAAGTAAGGAAATAAGGAAGGGAAAAAGTGAGACTGGGAATAGTTTGTTTGTTTGTTTTAAAAAGGCAATACTAGTCACATGAATGCAGGCAGAGTCAGTGTGAGCAACTGAGTCTCAATCCCACTGAAAATCCTCTGAGGGACTTACAGCGTGGATCACAGGACTGTTCCACTGAAAGACAGGGAAGCTGGGCATTTCATCAGCGGACTCCCAGCCTAAACTGGATGAGGGTTACATCCAAGGATGTTAAATTCCTGGGCTTCCTTTTCAGCAGGCTGAGCAAGTTTTTGTAGTTCTAGAGAAAGCCCTCAGGAAAGGTATGGGAAGGTGAGACAGAAAGGTGTTTATGGTAGAAAGCTGTATATGTGGGGACTGTTCACTGGAGATCTGGTGACCCCAGCTGTGGGCCGAGAGGATATAGGACACTAACTGTATCTGCTGCACGGAATTAAAGGGGTGCTCCTAATTTTACTCCACTAATACGAAGTGTGCATATATTATCTGTAATTCTACAAATATCAAACCATTGATATTTTTAAATACTTCACTGTGTACATTCCCAATTATCATCATCAACAATAAAACACCCACTTTGGGTTTATTGCAATATAACTAAAATACAAAAGGCACATATTTGAACTCTCTCCACCTTGTTCTCCACTGATATATCTCCCTTCTTTTGCAGGGAGGGAAAAGTATAACTTGGAATTTTAAACCACTTCCTATTTGATTGATATCATTTTATGTTATACAGAGGGTCCTAAACCACTTATTATTAGTACCATTTTATCTTATTTAGATGACAATAGTTCAACTTCTGATTTTCCGACTTTACTAAAAGTGATATGCACTTTGTAGAAACCAATTTTTATCTTTTCCCAAGCTAGCAATCTTCTATAATAATAAGTATAATACGTTAATTTGACCAGACATCCTTCCGGACGAAGTCGGAGCTGTGAGGGAAGCCCAGCTCCCGGGTGCCTGCTGGCAGCCAGAGAGAAGCCCAGGTCCCAGGTGCTAGAGGGAAGCTGGTGCTGGCAGCCGGGGGGAAGGAAGGTCTACTCTTGCACAAATTTCATGCATTGGGCCTCTAGTATTATATAAAAGCTTAAGTGACCAGTTGACTGAATGACCAAATGATCGGTCAACCAGTCACAACGACGCACACTGACCACCAGGGGGTAGATGCTCAATGCAAGAGCTGTGCACTGGTGGTGAGCTCCCACAGCCGGAGCACCACTGAGCTAACCAAGGAGTGTCAGATGCCACCTGTGGGAATGAGGCCAAAACCAGTAGTCCGACATCCCCCAAGAGGTCCTGGATTTCGAGAGGGTGCAGGCCAGGCCGAGGGACCCCACTGGTGCATGAATCTGTGGACTGGGTCTCTAGTATGTGGGATAATACCCATGATTCTGGCAACCATAGCAAAATGATATTGCCCAATTTTAGGCTAATGTAAGTGTTCTGAGCATGTTTATGGTAGGCTAGGCTCACCCACAGAGTGTGGCTCATTGGTTGAAAATCGACCTATGAACCAGGAAGTCATAGTTAGATTCCCAGTCAGAGCACATGCCTGGGTTGCTGGCTCGATCCCCAGTGTTGGGCATGCAGAAGGCAGCCAATCAATGGTTCTCTCTCATCATGGATGTTTCTTCCTTTCTCTCTTTTTCTCTCTCCCCCTCCCCCTTCCTTCCTCTCTGAAATCAATAAAAAAATATATTTAAAAAAATGTTAGGCTAGGCTAAGCTATAAGATTCAATGTATTAAATGTATGTTCAACTTAATATTTTCAACTTCCTAGGAAATAACCCCCTTTTAAACTGTAGAGAATCTTCCATAAATATTTTTAGTATGTGCACCATGAATAACCATTCAACTTAATTCATTATTCTTTACTTTCATTTAGCTTTTCAGTTGGTAACATGAACCTAGAAATACTTATTTTAAAGATGTACTTAGTATGTTTTGTGTCCTTATATGTTTTATATATGAATAACATTTTGATTATACATTTTTTCTAAACTCTACATTACTTATTACTTCTCACATTTCAAAACTGTTGCTAGAATAAATCTACAACTCTGATTTCCCTTCCTTCTTTGAACTTATTTTTCCTGCCTGGATGAGTATCAGGATAGGCTTAGAAAAAAATTAAAAAGAAATTTATACATTTCAGCAAAATACATGGTATTACCTGTCATATGATGAACTGCTTTCAAATGCAGGGTCAGAGTTCTTCATGTTATTTTTGTTTGTTTTAATCTAATAAATTTTCCATTAGTACATCTTTCTATATTACAGTATTTATATATTTTTGATTTGCTCTTTGAAATAAAAAAATAATTCATATTTTGGATATTTATTGTATGTACCTCTTTCCAAGACTCTCCCAAGCTTTTCCACATGTAACTTGTCTGGTTTTCTGATCCTTGGTGTTTCTATTTCAGTTGTTCATTTGGCTATTGTAGTTTTTAAATTATTTCAGTTATTTCCTGAATTCTACTAGTTTTTTTGTTTGTTTGTTTTTGTGTTTTTTTACAGAGCCTGGGTCCACATTCTTTTGAATGACATAAGATCACAACAGGAATGTCTTTAAAAATATTTCACTCCAGTATTTTCACTTAGAACTATGATCTTCCTTTACTACAGGGTTACATTTACCTTCTTTTATATAGACGACTAGGGGCCTGGTACACAAAAATTTGTGCACTCGGGGGGTGGGGGTCCCTCAGCCCGGCCTGTGCCCTCTTGCAGTCTGGGACACCTCGGGGGGGATGTCCACCTGCTGGCATGCCTGGCCAGCCTGGATGAGGGGCTGAGAGCCATTTTCAGGCTGCCCACCCCTTCGGGGTTCGTGCACTAGGGGGTGGGAGGGCTGGTGAATGCAGGCCTGGACGTTTCCCACTGGAAGGCCCACGATCGCACACGCCTGGTGGGCCCCCACCGCAGAGGGGACACACCTGGCGCAGAGCTGGGTGGCAAGCCAGGATACAGGATCACTGGTGCAGGATCCCTCGGTGGGGCCCTGCTGCTGAGCAAACACACCCGGGGTAGAGCTGGCAGCGGACTGGCTTTGGATGCTCCGCACTGTGCAGCAGATGCTCCCGCATACCCTGAGGAGGCCTCCTGGGGGGCGGGCGAAGGCAGCTGACCCAGGACGGGCACTCCTGGACACCCCAAGGAGGCCCCCGGGGGCAAAGCCAGGCAGCAGACCCAGGACAGCTGCTCCTGCAAGCCACGTGGAGGACCCGCTCTCCCGCACGCCTGGTGGAGGCCCCTGGGGGGCAGAGCCAGGCAGTGGAATGGGGATGGGTGCTCCTGGATGCCCTGAGGAGGCCCCAGTCCGGACCCCCCCCACCACTGAGCTGACACACCTGGCACAGCTATGCCGGCCATGGAGGCTCCCAGTGCAGAGCCACCCTGCCAGCCTCCATCTTGGCTGGGTTAATTTGCATACAGCCACTCTGATTGGCTGGCGGGCGTGGTCGTGAGCAGAGGCACAGCCAGCCTAGGCAGGCAGTTGCAACAGAAGCCTCTGGTTTGCTCTAGCTCCGTAGCTGCTGGCCTCCAACTTGGCTGGGTTAATTTGCATACAGCTGCTCTGATTGGCTGGTGGGCGTGGCTTAGGTGTCTCGGGAAATGGTCAATTTGCATATTACTCTTTTATTATATTAGATTTCTTTCAGTGTTTATTGTTGTATTTTGTTCACACATCATTGAAGAAAAAGCACATTCCAACTGAGTTATTCACAAAGATATATTTTACTTTGCTATTCTTAGTATTTTCTTAAAAGCTACTTAAAACTTTTTTCAGGATGAAAATTGGTTTCATGTATATTATACTGTCCTTTTTGGTGATCTAACTGCCTGCCTAATTTAGAGCCACAATAGTCATACTGTCACTGGTAAAGTTCCTGTGAGAGGCACTAACTTTTCAATTATTTTTCTTTGGTGTATTCTCCATTTTCCACATGGAATGACTGTCCTTTCTGAGAGTGCTGTCAGTCACTCCTACTCCCTCCACTCTAGAAACACTCAAGTCATCCTATTTCAAACAAGAATCCCTGCTCTTGTTTTTCCTTAGTAACTTAATTCTAATTGAATTGTTATATTTTAGTAAAAAATGTCCAGCAGATTTTTCTCCTTTCCCATAGGCTGTCTTTAACTATTCAACTATAGTCTTAAAATAACAGACTGGAAAAATATTAGTTTCTTTCTTAATCATCTTTGTTTAATTCTTTAATTCAGTACTACTAACTTCTCTGAAAAAAAGTTTTTAAGGAATTCTCCATTACCTTCATTTAACATTGTTCTATTCTTAATTCTTCTGGCATATGGATGACATCCTCCCATGATTTTTATCAAAAATGCTAAATTATCCTTCTGTTTTTATATTCTTTTGTTCATTTGATGCTGATTTAGAAAAGAGAGTGAAAATTTATATACGGATGCTCAAGTTGCTTCTCATCCACAATTCCTGTCTACTCCATATTTTAGATGTCACCACACAGATGTCTACTTTGGTCTCCATCTGTTTCTCATAATAAGTCACTTTCAGATATTTTCTTTCTTTGTTTTCAAGAAAATGTACTATTCCTTTTCATTACCATACTAGGGGCCTGATGCACAAAATTTGTGCACTCGGGGTGAGGGAGTCCCTCAGCCCCGCCTGTGCCCTCTCACAGTCTGGGACCCCTCAGTGGATGTCCTATGATGGCCCCAGTCTTCCAGGCGCCTGTGTGTGTGTGTGTGTGTGTGTGAATGTGTGTGGCCACTAGGGACCTGCCTCCAGCTGCATCTGAGGCTCGGAGCAGTCCTCCTGTGTGTGTCTACCTGATGGGGACCTGCCACCAAGCACACCGTGGAGGCTTGGAGCAGGCACCCCCTCTATGTTGATCTCTCAGACTCTTGCCCTCCCCTGCATGTTGTTCTCTTTTTTGAGCTGTGGCCAGGGCTGGGTGCGGCCTGCCTCCCAAGCTTGCCTACTGCCCATCTTCCTCCAGCCACCAGAAAGCAGGGAAAACCCCGCCTCATGGTCAGGCCAGCCTTTTCC